>DWTU01000288.1:0-19056 GCA_018251515.1 Cecropterus confusis | reverse complement strand
AGAACTCTCAGGTGTGTAGGTTTCCTCACGATGTTTTCCTTCACCGTAAAGCAGTGATAATTAACTTCTAATACGCCATTGCTATAAGTATGGTAGTAATATAGACATTACTAGGGCTGCCACCTTTTTTCAACAATTAAAGTACATTGACTATAAAAGTTAGAAAAACTAAAATACGTAGTTAAAAAAAATGATCCGTAGTACTAATCAGTGAAAAAGAGAAATATAGATAATCTTTGACACCTGTGCCTCTGCAATTTGACGAGCAAAAAACTGGTCGCTAAATCTGAATACTCTACCACTCCCTAAGTAAGGTGGATACAAACATTGTAATAATAAAATGTTTGTATCATGCAAAAGTGCATACGATCAAAACTTTTTGTTCAAAGCAGCCCAAATCATGCTAACTAAAGTATTTAGCGTACTTCATTTTTCTCATATAGTATAAAGTACAATTAACCTAAATAAAGTACAATATTTTATTATAAAGTACAGCTCATATAGTATAAAGTACAATTACCCAAAATAAAGAACAATACTTTATAACAAAGTACAGCTGGTAACCCTAAAATGACATGCATTACTATGTCTGTGTTCCTTCAATTTGGGATAAAGACGCGACGCGTGTACTGTTAGAGACTCTAAGCTTAAATACGTTAAGGGCACAAATTTTGATGTATTACTTTAAGAAGTGTGTGTATGGGTTTAAAATTGCCGCTAGTGTTTCGTATCGTAAAGATAATGGGAGAATAAGATAATATCAGAAAGATTGTAGAATACAGCATGATTGGACTGTAGCGGCACTATCGTACTAATTTCAGCCTTGTTATAGCGATGCAGGTTGCAGTCTTTTGGCGAGAACAGTGTAGAAGGACAGATAAAATAATATTAGGTAGCAACATAACTGAAATCAATCTCTAGTAGAACTGACTTATTTCGGGTTGGATACAGATGTCCGTTGGCGCCGGAGACCATTAAACATATATTTTTCATGTTTTAGAAAGAGGGTTAGGTTAGGTTAGATTGTTTTACTCATTTAGATACATAAATCTTTTATGCATATATTAAACAGACTTGTATTATCTATCGCAGGGATATGGCATAAGGAATAATAATACGAATAAATTTTTGATAAATTTTGTATTTTTAGTAACAACTAATCAATATTTTAATCATAAATAGATACTGCTAAGGTACAACCAATATCATTACAATAATGCGTCACCCCAAAAACGGTCACTGGACGAAATATAATTTCAAAAAGGTACATTCGCTATACAATAATACGATTTGAGATTCAGATAAGTTCAGCTGATTTCAATTGTACTGTTAACTAAAATTAACAATTAAAATGCTACATTCACATAAATAACTTATAAAAATATCGAATAAACATAATATTTACATGCATAAAATTATTTTGCATTGGCAATTTGATTTAGGCGAAATATATAACTGCTAAAACCTGGATTCTGTCATCAATAAAATGTTCAAATGGCACTGATTTAATTCCAAATTCGAGACACTGGTTTGATTTTAAAATCGTTAAAATACTTTTTATCACATTATATTCACGCTAAAATTCAAACATGGCGCACATCCAGTCATGGATATTATAACTACCAATAAAACTGTTCAGTCTTTTACATCCGACGTGGTAAGAATATTTACTTCGAAATACATTCAACTCAAATTTTAGTCCCAATCAATCAAAAAGTCTATGTCCACATAATTCGGACTAAACACAAAATATGTTTACAAATTACGCCGATTATTTCAACATCGGACTTCACTAAAACTAATTTTATTTTACTTGGGAACAATCAAAAGAAATTTCAAAGTAAAATAAAATTCACTTAATACATTATTTAATAAATACCTTAATTAAAATACGTTATTTAATACATTTATTTAGTGGAGTTAGCTCATTCAATGCTGTTTATACATGGTGTTGTTGAATTAAACTATCTACCAATACTTAAGGCTATACTATTTTATATCACATATGATATATCATTCATCTTGATATATATTTATAAATAAAGCTTCTTTCTTACCGGCAAACTGTTGAATGGAAATGTCAGACATAAATATAAAAAATAAAATTAAAAATGTAATAAGGAATGTTCGTCAATTACATGGTAAGTGAACGCCACAGTATATTATCCAATGACATTTTGCTTTTTATCTGTATATCTTAGTTATACATGGAATGCATTTTTCTACTGGCAGTGTCAGACAAAGTGAGCAAAATTTTCTCGGACAAAGTATCGACGTGTGAAAGACGCCTAATATATTCAACAGTACATACATTAGTACAAGAGTTAGGTTCAATTTAATTTTACAAATATTCCGAATCAACAGTTTGCGATGCTATCTTACAAAAATATGTTGGCAGGAAACATAACAAAGCATGCTTTATAATAATGGACAGGTTATAATACGAGCGAATGCTTAAAACGTATAACAAGTGTCATGTGGGTTTACGTGCAGCTTTATCTGAATATCGGAGGCTGCACGTACACAATATTATACGTATAATACTGATTATTTAATTCGTTTAATATTTAATTAAAATTCTCGAGAGCGTTTATCTCGTAATGTGGGACACTTTTACGATGGCGCTACTTATTCACTGATAAGGCCCGGACGCAGCATTCTCTCCCGAACACCCAAGAGGACGCTTTATGCTAATGCACTTAAGCGCCAATTTCCATTAAAGCAGCCCAATAATTAATATAGAAATATAATTACAAGATAATTTCGCTCTTGAGTCTCAAAACAGTAAACGACCGACCCGATGCGGATGTCTATAAAACAGTGGAAAATTTATATTGAAAACATATCGTTATACAGCATGTACAACATTATAAATTTAAACTTTGAAGTGATATTAGCAAATACCACTTAAAGTATTGTCAAAGGAATGTCAATTATAATTATCGGGTACGGTACGGAAGCATGGTATCTATAATAAATAAGTTTATACACCTGGCCGCGTAAGGAAACCAATAAGCCCAATTCCGATTGCAAACGAGGGATGACAGGCTGACAGAAATAAATCGTCGTTAAACTGGTCTCATTAGTGTCCCAACGACAGAGTCCACAAAAAATAACTTTACTAGATCACATGTTCGCACTTAATAGCCAAATAAATTAACCGGACGAGTAACCGCTTATTTTAATTTCACGCCGGATCAATTATAAGTGTAGGACGAAGAAATAAACAGCGATACAGAACTATTTACATAAGTCAAAATGAATTACGATTTCGACGACTCCGATTGAAGAAAAAGTGAAGCGATTATATACACCGTCTGTTATCTGCCCCCGAATACTTTTAAACAGGTCCATTCGAGTCCGACTCACAACCGTTCAAAACTGAGAGTTTCTCTCTTTGATCACATTATGTGAACACGTCTACAGAGTTCGCTTCACTAGTCTATAAACACGTGTGAACCACTTTTTCTGTGCTACACAATTTGCACTTGACTTCGCAACACCAGTGGAACGTGCAATTGCAGCGTTCCACCACGAACATAGTCTCGGTCCTGTAGCCGCGGCCGCAGCACATCAGGTCGCAGCCGTCGACACCGATGCTCGTGTCGTTGCAGGCGCGCCCGTGTGTGCCAGGAATGCCGAGCCTCGGGTTCTTTTCGCAGAAACCTGGCGACGATTCTAGGTACACGAGGTCCTTGGCCCCCGGGGACTTGTGGTCCGGATTGTGGGGCCGCAGCTGGAACCGATACCGATCTCGTCGTGGTACTCGGTGCGGCGCTGCGTCGTTTCGCTGCACGGGCGCTTCGAGGTCCGTGTTGGGCATCATGACCCGTGAGGCCCCGTCGAAGCGGTCCTTCAGCGAATCACCCACGGACCGGAAACTCGGCAATCTCATCCAGCAGGTCTTCACCGTGCACGATCCAGACATGCCGTGGCACTTGCACTCTTGGCGCATCTCCGTTTGTACATGCTGCGAAAGAAAATTAAAATTAATAAAATGAAAACATCCTAAAGGTCTGTTAATTTATTCGATCGCGCGAGGAGGTCTATAATGATGTCCAAATATCTTTAAATTCCTTCGATAAGCTCCGATACAAGTGATCGATGATCTTTACAGAGCACTCCATCGATCGCATCTTACGATCGAGCAAATTGTTACAAATCGTGAGGAGGTGGGCTGGTCGTCACCGCGCGTGGACAGATCATAAATCATATTCTCGGGACATTTATCATTCTTAGAAGGTAGATAAATGACGCGAGGATGGAGACAGTAAATATTTTCCTATCCTCGGGCGCAGGCGCTTCGTAGAAAGTGGTCGACGGCATTTTTTTCATTCACATGTAGATCGCCGAATGTGTTGTACGGTGTGGTGACCAAATATGTGTTAAACAATCGATGGAATGTTGTGAATATTCATCAGGTGGACACCCAGTGCGTCTGTCGTGACAGGAATTAAGCGCGTAGGCTAATGACGCGTTTGGGTGGCTCGAGGCGCCCGACGTCCCTTTTTGATGAATTTTAGGAAGGAACGGACAGTGGGTATGCAAATGTGGGTGTGCGGTGGGAGGGAGATGCGCGAGCGCAACGAATGGGTGCTTGTTGCGCAGTCGTCGCGCGATGGGCCGAGCCGCCTGACGCATAATTAATTTTAGACTTAAGCGACATGTCAAGTGGCTGACAATCGATCGTCACCCGTAATGGTAATGTAAACACGGAGCGATGACATGTCTCGTCGGTAGCTCGATTGTTTTATTTAATGACTGTTTATAGCGTTAACGTCAAGTGGTGATTGGACGAGGCGAGGACGGGTATAGTGCGCCAATTGAGAGAACTTACCGCTCTGCCCGCTTCGTTGTTGTGGAGGTTCATTTTTTCTCTGAGGGTTTTCCCTCGTTCGCCGGTGTCGACGAATTCCCGGCTGAATCTGAATCCGAAGCCGATGTTGTCGCTGCAACCGCCCCATTTCCACACACGGACGTTGGCTGCCGCTGCGGCGCGGGACCGGTGCGGCGCGCGGTCGACATGCGAGTAGTCACAGGTGCAGGACTCGATGGAGCCCTCTGCGCACGCTCGGGACACCGCATGGGTCACACCCGCACTTGTTATGGCGTAAATGAAAGCCGTTTCACGGCATCCTATAACAAAAGAAACATTGTTAAAAATAACGAAATGATAGGTATTAAAAATAAATCTGAATATAAGTAAGTATATCAGATGTAGAATTATTTGTTGTTTGACATATACTATATCTCCGCAAATAAATACGTTAATGCTGCAATGTTTGCAGGATTCTGTTTTGGTTTGAAAATTTTTATTATAGGTACGAGTGTGTCTGATCGGATTTAGTTAGGACTTGTTTCAATTTAATAGCTGAACGTACGTGTTCTTTCTAAACAGGAGTAAAAGATACACAAACAAAACATACCATACTTAGTATAAAGACACAATAAAATAGTTTTGCTTTTTATTTATCTGATACGAAACTACATCTATAAATCAGCTCCACAAACATTTAAAACTTATAATATTAAGTATTAAAACAAGATTTGTCTTTTTATTAAGTCATATTTTATCCTCATACGTCGAAACCACTGAATTACTGGTTCGATACATTTATAAAAACCGGGTATTAAACTGATATTAAGATCCATTCACAAAAATATTGTTCTTTTTAAGTAAGAATAAAAAGTTTGTCGTATTTCTCACGTTTGATTTATTGAACTAAACTAAACGGTTCCACTTATGGGCATAGGTTCCATTATGAGATTAGATCCATAGTCCACCAACTGTCTAGTGCAAGTTGAGACATCAAACAATATTGTGAACATATAAATACTTTAAAGGACAGCGTATTTCTCAAGAGTATATCTACATGACTTTAAAATATTAAAACTTCTTTGAACCGGGGCCATTCAGGACGGAAAGTCGAAATTACCACAAGTAACTATGAAAGTTGTATTTATTAAGTGATTCATCCCGACTACAAGGAGCACAATTTAATCAAATTTATTATTGCTTAGGGTAAAAATGAAAATTCCATTGCAATAATATGTTAGATATTAAAACTTCGGAATGCAAAACATCCTAACTCATCAGCAAATTGCGACGAGTGAGCCATCGAACCCTACGAAGATTGCACTTAGAATGCAGAAGATAACTAGATGGAGCTTCTGAAGTAATTTGCATAAAATACCGCGTACAAATAACGGAAACTCCGCAATGAGATTGGGGTAGCAGCTCATTTTTACGGAATAATAAAAATACGAATAATTTATATCATGTACGGAATATTTTCGTTACAATTAGATGGATATTAGTTACTTTAATATATATTCAATTCAATTCGCTACCAGTGGAAGTTAACTAGTATGCGGTTTCTGAATTTAAAAAATTCTAGGAAATTGAATTGGCTTTGGATTGATTGTTTTTTATTGTTCCACATCTCTGATTTTTTTTTGAAATCAAAATAATGAATCTTCGTAAAGTGTGAACCGTATTATTAATAAATAAGTTATAATCCTTGCTATCATTCAGATAATACGAGATAAAATATCGAACACATATATATCGATGCATTCGGACGAGTACATAAATCGATGCTCTTGTCCCGTATCGAATACTACAAATAATTAATGGCCCAGCATTAGAATCAAATACTCATAAAATACAATTAAAAGAGAGAGGGTATACCTCGTTGATTGAAAATAAAAGAAGTAATCTTACCTACCCGAGAGAGATTATAAATTTGATCATTACAAGTGGTACTGGGTGCGCGTCGAATCGTTGCGTTAATATCGATTTAATAGCCCGTGTACATTTTAACGATTAATATTCATATTAATGCTTTGTCTACTCAAGCTGATACAAAATGAAACGTTCCGATAACGTATGTATTAATTACGGTTTAGTGGCATTCAATTACAATAGTATAAATAGGTGAATAGTATTTATTTGAAAGGGAATATAGCGAAGCATTACACTAAACGCTCGTCACACGGCAAGGCCTTGATGGAATTACTTGAAAAGTAATCTTGAATTTAAAAACGAAAGCAGCGATTAGAATTATTTACACAAATTGTTAATTTATTGAAAAAAAAAATGTATAAATTTAAATATACATATATAATTGGCTCATTTTGTTAGCGCGCACAAGTTGCAATAAATCAAACAAATAATACATAAATAAACGAAGGTGAATCTTGAAAAATGTAGCAAGTTTTCATAAAGGCACAGGAATTCAGTTACCGTAATATTATCAGATAACGTTCAGAGCGATCGGACCGATAAATAATATCGAGCAATATCGACTGGGCCGTGGGCTAAAAAAATTTCAAATTAACATTTATTCGAAGTGCATTTAAAAACATGGGAGGTCGCCAAATAAATGAACTATATTAACAATCATTTTATTTATCTGAATGAATGTATCCAAATGTTTTTAATTAAACAACAACCATTAAGTCCAGAAAGTATGTGCTATTCGTAAGCTTAAGGGCTTAAAGCTGGTATAAAGATATAAGGTACTTGTTCATACATCTCTGTCTAATACCATTTATTTGTGACTGCATTCATACGCCCTTGGTGGGCTTCCGGCCTCACACGACCCTATAACAGAATCGAAAGGCTCTGCATGTAAAAATAATAATGAACGGGTATTTATTATTTATAAATAAGACTGTGTTACTCGCGCGGCGTTAGTCATTGATTACAATATTTTAGGGAGTTTTAGATACTTTTGATGTAAATAAACCAAAGTAACTCTCCATATTATATACGTTATTTAACGTTCTGTAAAAATAAATTTATTTTCAATGTTATCATTTTCAATTTTTTAACTGATAGACGCTAAAAAAAATTAAAATGAGATTTGTTTGGTGGCAAATTTTGACAAAACTTAGAAAATGACTTCATATCACGGACAAACAATTAATTGTATTATATATAAACATGTGGAACGAGCGCAGTCGAGCGCCGTCGTTATTAAGGACTCAATAAGCAAATGAAATCATTTTTTTATTGAGTTGTCATCGTGCACAGATATAAATTACGGACAACCCGCTCCGGACTCGCTTTTTGTTTCCCTTTGGGATGTTACACAAAAGTATTTTATTCAGCAATTACTTGAGACGTTCCACTGGGAATTTTAATGTCAATTTCGCGATCGTTCAGTGCTCGGACGAAATTAATTCAAGGGATACGAATGCGATCTGCCGCGGTGGCATCCATCTCAGTAATGAGTTCGAACACATTCGTATAACTATAACAAACTAACTATGAATCCCGGTTCTGCGTGTGTTGAAAATTATTATACTTATATTAACTAATTTTTGCCTTGCAATAAGTGTCAAGTGGTCATGTGTTCTATTTTAAAGGGTAAATGCGAGAGACAGTTTAAATATGCAAACAAAATAATCCTTATGCAACTCCATTATAATTCGCTACTTCAAAGTCATAAAGAAATTCCAGTAAGTCCAATAGTTCGATGGTACGAAGTTATTTTACTTATTTTCCGACTTTTATATTCACTATTAAACTTTTTATATGAAACAAGTTAAAAGCTACCTGTACTTGATAATAATATTCTTAGTTACTAAGAGAGAAGCTAATAAACTCTAGTAAAATATTGTTGTAACATATATTTAAAATATTGTCTCTTAATAATATGATAATCCTTCGCCAATTAAACACAGCGTAAATAATACCCATATATTATCCCGATTGCTTTCAGCTAATCCACAAGTTGATGTAGAGGGAAGTCGTGCGTCGGCGGCGCGTTGCGACAGCTTCCCTACGTATCTGCTCGTAGGTTTAATAGTCTGATGAGTAAGGCACCGATCACACGAGCGATTTTTGGATGTCTACGCTCATGGTGTCTCACCGTACTAATTTATAACCGCAGATGACCAGCGGTTTTTAAGCGTCTGTAAGTACATCTACGCGACTTTATTCGTTTTTGTCGGTGTGATAAAGAACGAAGCAGATCGGAAGACAGGGATACTGATTAAAAAATAATATCATACCGAAGTACGCGCTAGCGACTAAGATGCCGCATCGTAGAATCACTGCGATATTATTGAGATCAAAGTGTTTGTAACGATATAGCAATATCGTTCGGTCAACGCCTACAGAATCACTTGTGTGATACCAGCCTAATGGTCAGATGAGTCAACCTGGCTGCGGGGCGCCGCCAGGTGGCTCCACGTGCTGGGAACGCCATAGCGCAGAGCTGACACATCTGGCCACCGACGAACGTCTGCCCGCTGAGATTTTTATTCCAACGCCGATGACATAACGGGACACCAATTAGGAATGTAAACAGTAACTGGTTGGTTTTAATTGGTTCGTCGATCGATGAATCATAACTCGTTTACGTTTAATTTGTTCCGTTCTAAGACGATTTAATAATAATGTATCTATAAATAAATCAGTAATTTATTTCGCCGGCAGCTCGGCCATCGATTTTCTCGGACAAAGCGGATTGTCGCGTTTCGCGAATAAATCGCGACGTAGAAAAATTATGACAGATGTAAGGACGCTTCGCCGAGCGTCGCATTCAGTCGCATTAGTCACGGAGAATGGGATAAAATGTAAATTCATTCTATGCGACTAATTAGCTGCCCAAACAGCGTTTATCTAAGATTAGTCATGCAAGTCTAGCATCAATTCACTTTCCCATTGCTGATGTCTAATGAGAAGCATAAATATAACTTTGCTAGTCAAATGCAAGGCAATCTTCACATACTAGTGATAATTAATTTCTAATTTGCACATAACTTCGAATTTTAATACTGCGACTATGCGAGGCCAATGTATGTATCCATATCTGTATGTGTTCTAAGTAAAGCTTTAAGTCTAATACAAATAACGATTCAGCCGATCTCGTAGGTCGCTCAATATGAAGCGTTTATAATTAAGGCGTGTTATTATTTTATTGAGGCGATTGCACCGCATCAGGCGCAGTCAAATAAGAACAAACATGAGTAATGTGAATCTATAAAAGTAAATTATTATTATAACTGATAATAAAGTGCTGTCGGTGGATTATCTGTGCGGATAATAAATGGTCCCGAAGTCGGTTTACAACGCGAGCACCGAGCAGTAATTTCGACCGAGGATTGGCAGTTAAGGCGAGGCGATGAGAATTTATAAAAGTCAAAAACTCGTAAATCCGACCGTCCCGTGAAGTAAAACTTAATCACTGTTGACATTTGACGAACACCTGGCCGAAGACCATTAAATAATACGATATTAATGTACTAATTAAATGTTCCCGTCCGCATTAAGTCATCACGTGGTGCTGCGATGAGATTAATTTGAAGGATTGACTTATGACGGTTTTGCGCGTTGCGTCGCTTGTAACACGTTATTTATGGTACCGCGTTATTCAAATTTGATGAGACGTAATTACTCAAAACAACCATAAATCACCTGTTTTATAATACGGTGTTTGGCCGGTTTAGAAATCGTCCTATCAGGGTCGGCGCGCGATGAAGTCATTATCGGCGTAGGTATATTGTCTTTTACGAGAACATAATGATGCTTTATCTCCAACAACAATGGTTATTACATTGATCTGATTTATGTCACATTATATTCGATATTATTCGATACTTGCATGTTAATAATCTTACTTAATATTATACAGGCGAACGTTAGTAAGGATATATTTCTTCCTCGCTAAAACTACTGGTCGGATTTCGCTGAAATTTGGCACATATATAGGTAATCTGGATTAACACAAGGAATACTCATTACCGCGGGAATTAACTATAGAAAATAAGTATAATATATTTCTTTCATTTTCTATTAAAATCTTACAATACTTAGTACACGGTTACTTCAAGCTAAACGGTATTGTTTGTTCATCAGGACAAGTAGCTGAACGGGAATGTCTGTTCATAAAAGTAATTAGTTCTGCCAATAAAACAATGACACACTTGCCCCCAGCCGTTATGAGCAGAAATAGCTGAATGGTAAGTAATTTCGCTATAAAGGCATCAAGAATAGGGCAATAAAAAGCAATAATTCATTTTCGTTATGCCACGTACGAGTGATAATTTCACATTGAATCCCCGACCGGAGGCTCCGAGACGACAATTCAAAATTACGTCGCTCATATATCACTCATTGTGAGTGGCACAAAGCGCTCGGGGCTACCACTCGCTACCATCCACCACTCCGACACCCATTCACAATGGACAAAGACATTTGTTTTCAAACTACGGAAAAAAACACCGAAAATAATTCCTTCCCGAGCGAGCCGGATAAACAATAAAACCAATTTCGAATTTCGAACGACCGAATCGATGAGTAAAAATGACAGCGTATTCGCGGTCATCCGAGCGATGTATCGCTCGTCTTTTTTCAGTTTCACAAATCGTTCGTATCTCGAAAACAATTCAAACGCCACAAAACCCAAAACGCTTATCTAATTGAGCATTAAATATTTCGTCGAGGACATTTTATATGCGTTTTATTTTTGGTGAGAATCGTTTTATACGTTTAATCCACCCACGTCGCTGGAATCTGGAGGCACGAAACCTTTAAAACAGGAAATATTTGAGAAAGGTCGTTTTATTGGCCGAGTTACCTGCCATTAGGAGTCGAGATAGGTGTAAACGTGGCTTCCGTGGAGCGTGTACGATTACAGTCGCATCGCTAAACTACACCGCAGGAGGGCTTCCAGCGGGGTCCCGGCCCATATATTTTTCTATTCTCGGGTCAACAATGACCCGTCGTAAAGCCGGACTATTGTGCCGTTGTCATCATTTGTGTTAATACGATCCTTGAGGTTTACACCACAAAGAGATGAAGATGTCGCGTCAATACGTCAATGGTGTGTCGACGTGTATATTAGTAATTATTCGTGTTCCATCCGGGGGGGCTTTGTGGGTCCGGAGTGTAATTATAACGTAGGATCTATTCAGATTTGGGCTTAATGAAGTGTGTCGATTTGGAATTCATTTTCACAAGTTTATCAGGCGGCTCCGCTTGCGACAACTTTATTAAATTTCTCAATAAACTCTGAGATCTATTAAATATATTATACGGATAAATAGCTTGCTAAAAACAAATAGGTGCTATATCTTAACACATAAATTGCATTCAAATTAGTTTCGTCTTTCCGAAATTACTCTATACAGAGCCTTAAAACTGTTTATGTTTTGTTATCATGCAAAGCTTGAAATTTTGATTACATACAGACACTTCAATCCCGTTCATTAGTGTAGATTTTTTCTTTAATGAGTAGCGTTGTGACGGGCACCCGCCGCGATCGGTCGTTCGTTTTTATGAGTATCTCAAATGGACGTAATTGCAATGTATTAAAAAGTTTATCGGCAGATATTTGCGGCCGGCCTGTAATATCGGGCCGCGTGATTCGCCCGCCCTGGCTGCCCTTAATAAAGTAATATGCTCTAAATGCACACGCATATAACATAAATTTTGAACGCTCTTTGCTCTTTTTGACCAGTGAAATGATTATGACGGTGGTCCACGGCCTCCCCGTGCTATATCTGGCGTTTAATTTAGAAAAATGGTGCTCGGTTTATATTTTTTGTGCTTTGAATAAAATATCAATATTTATATTTGCTCTAGGCGTTTCGATTCACGACTGTCGGGGTGTAATTATTTTATTGGTCAGCACGGTGCTCGCTAGTACAAAAAAGATGATACAAAAAAGTTGAATCCGGTGTCACGAAGTGTTCCGTAGCTTGTGAATGTAATACAATGTAATACAAAGCAATTTTTAAATTTTATTTATTGGTTACCAAAAAAAAATATATGTCATTAGAACTTAACTTGTTTTAGGTATAAGACGAAAAAGTAACATAAATTTTTCATTTCAAGGCTTTGTAAATATACATTTTTTTAATTTCCTTGTTATTTTCTTTTTCTATTTATTTGTATCACCTTTTATTATAAAGCGCATTATAATCAGTGTTTTCATTTTGTTTTATTAACACAAAATAAAAGTTAGCTTAGTAATAAATAATCAACGGAACCCCAAAAGTCATCTACCTGACTAATTACTAGTTTCACGTGTAACAAAGTTTATCGCCTTAATTGGTTCTGTCTCAGCAATTTACGTTATTCTGCTTACATAAATAAGACGGGGCTAATCGTTTTGAAAATTATGCATTTGATTTACCTGTTCGTTCACGCGTCTGTGGCTTAATTCTACTACGAATTCTATTACAACATAATTTGATCGAAATGTCTTTTAATAAAGTTTTTCTTGTTTTTATTCTTATGTAACGTCGTAATCCTTATTAAAAATTTTTAAATTGAACTAATAAACAAAGTTGTTAGTAGAATTTGTTTTTAGACTGGTTTCATGTGGACCAGTTTTTAATCATCATTAACTTTGTGTAAATATATAAATCTTATCTATAGATAAGAGATAATGAATTATACCATACGTTGTGAATTTAAAAATATTGAAAAAATCGCTGTTTCAATATAATACAAGAATAGTTAATTAAAAAGAACTAATTAAAAAGAAATGTAATCAAAGTTTTTTGGATATACTAATTTTTAATAAGAAACTCCGAAATCACTAGGCCTCTACGTCACTTACCAATGTAGTAAATATCTTAAAAACCACCTCCAAACGACCGTTTATTCCTTTTTCATTGTTTTAAATATCCGAATGGGTAATGATTTCACTCAATTAGGCGATATTAAACATTTAAAACTGGATATCTTATGAGCAAACTTGACATTTTTAATCAAATGACTTGATCTCGAGGCATTATTCAAATATCAAATGTGCATCGACGGCCGTGGTAGTAGACTATTCATTCATAATTCGTAGAGGTTTTGGGTTCGAATCTAAGGAACTAAATATGAACTGTGTTGTTTAGTACGTCCTATTTCACAATGAGAAAACAAGGACTTATGACAAGAAAATATAAAATATTAAGGAAAAAGAAATTTGTATAATAGTTCTATAGATTAGTGTATAGTACTAGTTTAGGTACAAATATATAATACAAGTTTAATACAATGCGACAAAATGGTCTAATGAAAATTAGGACCTCCGGCCAGAAAACACTAAATTAGGGACGTGATTTTATTAAATACTAGTTTGATAAAAGACGTAAATTCTTTGAGAGCTACGAAGTAAAATAAAAGGACCTACGACACGAAAAAAATATTAGGGACAGGAAATTTGTAAATACTAGTTCGATACGTTAATACCGGACAAAGCGTTTGCGTTTGATTAACTTAAGAAGTGGGTCAATAACCGGTCCAGCAACCACTCCATGTTCCCGATATCATCCAATTCGAAAGATCGAATGCACCAGAGATAGGAGCGAACGCTCTTAATTTCGAAGATAACCCACCTAATGCAGGCTCTGAACTTCGATCTTAGGAAAGCTTTCTATTATTACACGGTTTCCGATCTGTATTTAAAAACATTTATTTGATAAGTTCATTGAACTTGATGTCGTTTTTGTACTTTGAAGGACACAATAAGCGATTTTTCAAAATAAATTGATTCACGACCTTTTTTTATATTCTATTTATTTTTGATTTCTGGTAGAGTTATTCCTTGCATCGGGCTGATATTACTTCATAGGACGACAGTGATATGGTACTACGGCTAAAATTCTATATGGTTAATGTAATTTCGCATACGATTCGCATATCATGGGCCATGCGAGAATGGAACAAAATTATGACATTCCTGCTAAAACACTTGTGAATAATGAAGAACACAAGTTGTACTATAACATTAAGCGACAGTGGTTTTAAAGTCGGTTTGGAAAATTCTAGGTGGCTTATTATATTCAGCCGTAAATCCGTATTATAGCAAAATGATGGAATATTTTTCATATCTTTCCCAGTTTTGGTGGGAGATGCATGTCGCATATGAAAAGTTTCAGCTGAAGTTCTCTATTTACTATTTTGAGAGTTTACTTTCCAATCTCCTTACAAAATAAGGAAGGTTAAGGTAATCATAATCATAACCATAATCATAATCGTTTATTTGTATGACCAACCCGAATCATTGCGGGACGACTAACCCTTACACTTAATTGAAAACATATCTATGTTACTGGCAGTAGAATTAGCGATAAATTGTTTTAATTATGCACACGGTTTTGAAAAAAATGATCTTGTTTTGGAAACTTCCATGTTCTGCTTGAGAAATGGAATTATTTCCACTACGCCACCATCCAGTCCTATTCGTTCATTGAACTCGCGTGAAACATATCTTGTTTAGCAAACAAAAAACGCGAGACAGATTTGATTTACAAAACTGGCTGTTTTTTGCTATAATAGCGAATAATGCTCGCTGCACGGCCAGATGTTCGCAGACTCATAATAAGGCGTATCGCGTACAAAGCATCGAAATCGGACACCGGAGATAGGGCAGCGCCGGCTCAGCTACAACACAATTGGACACTCGCGAAAATAACCGTTATCCCATTTTTAACCTTATTCCAATTGAATACAACACTACGGAACTTTTAACAGCGATACCAGTTAATGGTCCTGTTGTAAACATTTTAATTTTCGTAAGTGCACCTTTTACGAATTTAATCTCGCCTGCTATATTACATACCTAATTTTGTTTTACACCGAGAAAGTGTTGTTCCGCGCAGTTTATATTTCCTATTGTTTTAATAGTAGCAACCGTGTTTAAATGTCTGAGTTCAATTTTAAGTATTGGACTTATTGTGATACTTATTTCACTATTAGAAAGCTTTATAAAAATAATGGTTATTACTTGTCAAGTATACTATTCCGGTTCTTAACCCTGATTAGTTTCCACCGATATTATGTTATCGGTTTATCTATTCGCATCATCAAGATAAATAAATGAACGAATAGACGATTTTACGAAATGGATGTATGGAACATAATGGATACACAAAAGATTCGAAGCGTGATTAATCGGATGGAGATTTCAATCAATAATTCGCATTGTTAGTGTAGCGGCTCAGGAAAACAACGATTATTCGACTTTAAACGCATATAAAGCATTCTCGATTTGAATTCGAAAAAAGAAGAGAACGAGACGAGTTATCGACAAACGGGAATTGGAACGTCACTCGGCCGCATGTAATTGATCCGGGATGTTTTATCTTGATGAGCCCTTTATATGTGCCCCCGACGCGCTACCCTCTCGTTGAATACAGATAACATCTTTTAAAAGGGTTGCCAACTAAAGATATCACTTAATTTGTAGCCATTCTTTATAACTGGGATTAGGGGCTTGTGCACAAAAAGGTTTGCTTTTTGTGTCTTTGTGTTTTTAACGATTTTTAGATCCGGCAAAATTTCGATCGCGTTTAAGAACTCGAATATTAAACGACTCAATGCCTTGTAATCTGCTTCCTTGGTATTCGAGTTTACGCTTATCTTCTTAACGTCTTTTTAACGTTTTGTTCGCTTTGTCTCGAAATGAACAAACAAATGTCGCGTGTTCGTATTCGCTATTTAAAAACTCTTGCTTTTTTTATTTATTGGCGAGAGGATAATCGCGGTTTGGGCATTAAGTTGTCAGTCTTTATAAGAATTTATTCGTAATTAATTTAACGGGTATGCAATTTATTATAATAAATTTGAATATTGGTTTTGTGTGGCTCAGTTGATCACCAAAGGTCAGTTATGACAAATTATATTTTTTGTGGACAAACATTTCATATAATACCTAATTCTATACTAACACAGTTATGAATTTACTTTATGAACGATTGTTAAGCACTTTATTGTTTTTATTTTAAAGCTTACTTTAGATTTAAATCTTTCTGATTAATAACTGTTACTTTTTATTCTTATTCCGCAATAGGACGATTGCTTGAGACATATAAAAAAGAAAAAAATAATTCTGTCACTGTAAGTATCAATTAATAATTCACTTAGGTATAAACTAAGTGAATTTACTATCTTTATTTAAATTGAACGATCTTTTTCCGCTATTATCAAATATTTTTGTATCAAAATGTTAACACAAAAGAAATATGCCAAATATGTTACTGGCCAAGGCTGTTGTAAAGTGGTTTTGACCTAACTTTATAGCATACGATTTAATATGCGTAGATCGACTCTCACTTTCAAATAAATTATGAACTGACCTCTGTCAACAATCTTGCCAAACAAGTTCTTCCCTCTGAGGAAGTTTCTCGTGGAGCAGTTCCATCGCCTGTACTTGAATTGGTGCTGGCATTCCGCTACCGCCATGCTGGCGCCCTTGGCGACGGCTGCGAGGACCCCAGGATTCTCCCGGGCCAGCCGCCTTTGCTTGCGTCTGAGGGTCGCGTGGACCGCTGGGTCCATGTACAGTACCCCGGGTGATAAGGGTGATAGGTTGTTCGGCTCTCCGGCCTTTGCAATGCCCCTGCAAGGAAAGTTACTTTAAAGTTGCGCCTGACAAACATATATACAAACAGTTAGAGATATCAAGTTATTACAGGTATATAATTGAAATTATTATGTAGCAGCGAACGGAGTTACAGTTTTTACATTCTACGAGATCGACTTTGGTCGCAAAATCTCACAATACTCCGTAACAAGAGCTGTGAACTTAGAAAAAATAATATAAACAGAGCCCAAACGCCACTTAAGGCAATGGGTGCAACTCGAAATGAAATGCTCATTTGAGAAGGCAAAGACAACAAACAATTGACGACTGAACTGTCAATCCGCAGACGTTTAGATAAATATTTGCGTCGCGCATTAATCCTTGAGGACTGAGTGAGTAAACAGCGGCGATCGAGATCTCGGCCTGTTGACTCTGCTCGGAACTTCTCCGGTCCCAATGGATCTTGTAAAAAATACTCCAGCGTCCACAAAGTTTTAACAATACAACGCTCGCGACTTTAACACTTTCCTTAATAGTGCAGTTAAAAACCATCGATGTACGGGACGCAAGTAAACTTTAACCGCTTCAATGTATTAGGCTTCGGTACAAAAACTCGATGCACTCTCGGCACGTTGGAAATCGTATTACTTCTCTATTTGCCTTTCTTTGTAGTCAAGTGTTACGTAAATATGAACGTGTTCGTTGGAAATTCTCATTTCCTTCGAGAATTCATGGAGACGCCGCGACAACGTTTCTCGCTTTGTACTGCTCTTAAACTATGATATGTTTTTAGTGTACCTTCTTAAAAGGCTGAAGTGAGCTAAGGACTGGACTTGTTTTATTTGAAACGTATAATGTAGAAGTGGTTTAATAAGACACGTACCTACATTTAGACTAAGAACGGTATTATTGAATATTTATATAAAAAAATAAACGAATGATTAGTAGTCTATATATTTTGTTTTAATTTACACTTTGATTGTAACTTCACATGCATCGAAGTTATTGACGTTAATAAATATAATTTCATTCATGTCAGTAATAAATAAAGCACTAAATTAATTACGCACTCGAAGGCACAATAAATCTCAATAATCGATTACAATTATTTGCCACAAAGTCGTGACGCTAACGATAAACGTAAGTTAAAACAATACTAAGGATTGTTTGTCCGTCCGTATGTAAAGTCCCTTACACTTCTCACTCTGGTAGGAAACCAAATACGAGACACGAGGTCCTCGGGAAAAAATCGTGAATAGCTTTCACATGTAAACGTTATGTTTAAACAGCGATAAAGATTGTGTGAATGTGACAAAATGGTCAATATTGTCTTTGGTGGGACTTGGCTTGCTATTCGGGTAATTAAGAACCATTCTACACGGACGATTTCGTCTCTTTGGGTTCCGCAAACTAATAGGCACACGTTGGGCAACTCTAATGTGGGCTTGCATCAAACCGTAAACCGTTGCGAAGTAGTTTAAACGATAGCTGTTTGCTTTTCGGATAGCGGATTTTTGTACCGTCTTTAGACGTCATCTATCAGTGGCTAGGAAAATCGGACCTACCATTTTATTATTTTTTATAGGTTGGATTCAACTTCAAAAACATTTATTCCTTTTAAATTAGCTTTGTTATTTCAAAATATACAAAAAAGAAAAACAGAAATATATAAACAAAAACACTACCATAAAAAATTATCCGCGTCGCTGTCTCTAGGCAAGATTCCCAAGATGCTGGC
>DWTU01000287.1:0-19057 GCA_018251515.1 Cecropterus confusis | reverse complement strand
GAATGATGCTGAAGACTATGTCGGAACGTCACGAATTCCATGCAAGTTGATGACTGTAGTAGACGAATAAATTAGCAGTGGGATGCACATGCTGCATCCCACTGCTAATTTATTCGTGGTATATCCGAAGCTTAACCATTATCACACGTCTGGTAACCCATGAGGATAGAGTGATTCTATTCTAAGGCATGCAACACTGTTTTATTTACTGAGTAATAGAAACTGAATTTGTAGCCAGCGCCTATTAATACTCCTAAAGGACTCCCGTTCTTTAAAGAAATCTAACATTCAAAAACTTTATTATTTGTGGTTCTGGTTAAACTTAATATGTACTAAATGTTTAAACTAGTCGTATTTTCTTTTTGTTGAGTCACTAATATTAAACTTATCTTTTATCATATTTTCTTGATGGGTGAATTTGATTTTAAAAATACGAACAACGAATATTGATTATGATAAGAAATGCCTTCCTGAATAGTGACTAAACGAGTAATTGGTGCCGAATTAATGATAATCATATCGATATACTATTACCAATATCGATAACTTTGAATTTGTATTATTCAAACGTGAGTTATTCGTTTATTCGACCATTATGGCACTGAAACTTCTTCGTCTGGCATTTTCTGATTGTAATATAACAGTGTTGTATTTCATATTTCAAGAGTTTTTTTTTTTAAAAGGGGCATGCGGTAACCACGATAAATGAAAATGGTCACAGAAAATAATTTGAATCTATTATATATAACAAATTTTAAATGTTTATTTTATATGAGATTAAATAAATATACTTGAAACTTGTATAGACGAAACTGTTAATGCAATTTATGATATTTTAAGACAAAGTCGTTTAAGATTTGGGCACCAAACTTCTAATACCTTAAAATAAACTGTTGTTCATTGGATAATCAGTCACTTATGAAATCATACATTATTTAAAGTCAAATAAACTCACTTCAAGCTGAGAGAATAGTCGTGTTTTGCGGATTCGCTGTTCCTAACCAAGAAGGCGCCTTCATCTGCATCCCTGAGCAAGCCCTCCGCTTCCACGCGCGAGAGCGTTCCATGGTACCACCTGAAATTAGAGGAATAATAATTTTAATATTAGTTATATCAAAAAAACCCATAACGAGCAAAGGTAGAGTTAACAACGATACTAAAAACCCTTTATTCAAAGAAATTTCAAACTTAACTCTACATGAAAGACCAAAAGTAACCCTTGTTGTTGTCAAAACTAAACCTTGTAAAAATTAATCCATTTTCCAAAAAAATCGTTATTACCCAAATTTCTAAAAATATGAGATATGGTTGCACCGACACGACACGGTAAAATACATATAGGTATAGAAAAGAAAAAATAGTAAAACATACCCCTGTCGGTCGAGTGGTAGAGAAGCATCAACAAGATCACGAGGCGGGGCTATGGGTCCTAGATTTAAATGTAATCCTTTGGAACTCCCCGAGCCGCCGCTGCCCCCTTCGAAATTCAGCGTCAATTTCGCCTTATGTTTGTTTCCTGAAATCAAAAAGGTTTTATTCGTAAAAATGTACTGTAATTCATAAATAAGTATTGATTACATTGGTACAATAAATACTAAAGAAAAATTGACATTGATTTTAAAAATGAATAAGATCATGATTACTTAAGACGTCAAAACATATAAATTTCTCCACAAAAGAAAGTACATCAGAAACTCTATTAAAGTCACTAACCGCCAACTTCCATTGAACGTCAAGTCAAAGATCCCGCACTCCTAATTTAACTGAACTGTTACAAATTGCTTGCAACATATACAGGAAAAAGTTGCCTCAAAAGCACTCAAGTAAATTAAATATTATGGGCGTTGGTCTACAGAAGTTTGTGGAGCAATTCGGAGTCATACGTCTTAATCGGCATAATTTGGTGTCGGTCGGTTCGAGTTAGCGACACCCGTGGATATGAACTGACACACCCTCCGAGTAAGATTTATTCTTCAGGACACGTAAATACTAGTGACAGAGAAAATCTTTTTGTTGTGATGTCGAATGTTTTTCATTCGAATAAATTTCCAAACATGCCTACAACACTACAAAATACTGATCGGTATCATAACAAAATAAACAATACCAACCTTGATTTAAATCTTGCACGCTCTGACTAGATGATGCATTGGAGATAGCTTCTCCAAAATCGTTATTAAGTTGCAGGGATTGACCCCTTAACTTGCGTCGTAATTTGGGCATATCGAATGGCAACGATCGTAAATCCACTTCTGCTTCAGCACGTCGTCTTCGTAATTTTGGCATGTCAAACGGAAGATCAGACAGATCAACATCTTCATTTTTACGTTCCTCTTCCATATTACTGTTCTTGAAATTAATAAATGCATTCCGGGAATCAACACCTTCGCGAGAATGAATTGATATGCCGCTATCGGAGCCCTGAATTTCCGTATCACCGGGCGTTGAATGCCTGAACGTAAGATTCAAAAGATTCCTATTCTGCAATGCACGCCTTTTTGGCTTAGGCGCTATCTCTACTGTAGTTTGAATAGTTGTGTTCCCAGTTTCGGCGTCCTCGGGCGAAACTTTTTGAGAGTTATTGTTCTTGTTGTTATCAGACGTTTCCGACGCTGGTTCTTGAGAAGACTTATCAGATATGGGGCTTAAAATGTGCAGTTTAGCCGGGTGATGTCCAAACCCCGACAGCTGCATGTGATGTGATTTAGTAAAAGGTACATTGCCTGAATCAGAGCTATGTGAACTTAGGGAAGATGAGTGCCGACTTTCGGAACTACTACTACTTCTATCCCCTTCACTGTTACTGCTTCGGAGTGACTCCATACTGCCGCCGCTACTACTTGTAGCCATGCTTTCTGTGCTTGAATATTTACGTCGCGGGCGAGCAATACTAGGCCTGCCTTTAAACTCCATTATAGGGCCGACCCCCTTAGGCCCCGTATACCGATTCAATTCTGGTGTGTCAGAATCGGATGTGGGTCGACCCTTAATCTCTAAAAAAATACCGTCCTTTGATTGTCCCCTTTCCTCATCCCCATCTCGCGATTCCCGGCTCGAGTCCCGCAGACGACCAACATCGAGTTCAGTTGAAACTGAAGCCTTTACATCGGCCATGCTCGCATCACTACTTGTGGGAGTCTCCCGTGCTCGGAGTGACTTCACGGGCAGTCTTAAATCCTTCAGACGAGGATGTGCTGGTTGCGACTGAGGTAAATTTGGAGCACTCTTTATACTATTCATGGCAGATCCATCTTTCTGTTGAAATTTTGTCGGCAATGGTGCAGTTGATGGAGGTGAAGGTGTGTAACCCCGTAGAGGCAATTGAGATGTCGACGCTGTTCGGTCTTCATCTTCAATGTGTACCTTTTCTAATTCTTCTGAAAGAGCAGATGCATTACTTTCATTCTCTCTCTTTTGACGTATTGTGGGAATCTTTGAGCGACGTACGCTATCCGTTTTCATGGTCACCTTGCGACGACCCTTATAATCCGGCTCGCTACGCTCAACCGCTTCGAAAGCGGATGAAGCGGAAGAAATAACTTTGCGTTCTTCAGCTTGCAGAAGTGCTGGATGGTTGCTAACGCGGTCGAAGTCGTCCAAGTCATCATCGGAGCGGGCTATTTTGCAATCGAACGCTGTTTCATAAATCTGTCGGGTGGTCATTTCTTGCGGCCAGCGTGGCAGAGGAGCCGGCACGTAAAAGACGCTGCGAGATGGCCGGTGCTCCTCTACATCTTCGGGCGCGGCGCACGCGCAGCCGGCCGCGTCGCGCCCGCGACGCCTCGGCGGCATCCACGCGCTCTCCCCGGACGAAGACGATGAGCGCTCTAGCTCACGGAAGCCATCCTCCGCCACCGAGAACCTTTTTGGTAAATTCGGTCGTTGAGCGACGTGGGGAGCGTCTAGACTGGCAGATTTTCGGTAACGTGGTCCACGGGAAGATGATGTCGAGGACACGGTCGGAGCTGATGGAGCAGGTGGGGGAGGCGCTGTCTTGAACAGGTCGCCGTAATAATAAGGGCTTGGGTTTCTGCGCGGTGCGTTGGCGTATCTCGGATCAGATCGTGCACTGTCTGGTGAGTGTAGAGACGGAGCTGTAGCAAAAGGGTCGAATTCACCAAACTCGTCTTCTTCGCCGTCTGTCGACGTGGACCGATCGTCTGATGATGTTTCTGTAACAAAGGAACTAAATTTAAGACACAGTTATATATGATACATTTAAGTATTCTCCTACATCTGCCAATGATTGCGTTAATAGGTTGTTACAAAGACGAATAAACGGAGCTGCGAATATTTATGTGGTTAACACGAGAGAATTGCAAAAGTTTTAGAGATAAAATGCTAGTAGTAACGGCACGCTCCAACCCTGGCTGTGCAGTCGAGATTCGTCTCAAGTGGAGTCGTTTAAAAGAACGTCCGGGCCGCGTTTTCACGTCCCTCAAGAGTTCAACCGATCATAAAGACGTTATGGGTACTCCTCATTATTTTCCCCACAATAACACCGGGATATGGGTTTACATTTTATTTTTTACATTAAACTTCCAACATTCGTTTCGTTTACTGCGTTCATTTTGAGTTGCCTACACACTTAGCTATATACGACAAGTTGAAGAATTATGCTACTAGTAATGTTTGGAACATTGGGAAAACAAATCTATAAAACTCACGCGATACGATGGTTACGTTGTTAGACTTGACACAAACGGACCGACTTTTTCATTTCAATCAACCTGAAGGACTTTTACCATGCTCGGTTAATGAATGCATTAACCCCTTTAACCCCGTACATACGAAGCTAATGTTATTTGAAAAGCACAGAAATACCCTAATGAGAATTCCTTGCTTCGCGTAACAAAGGCCTACTCCTGAATGCATGGCGAACACAAAAATGTCTGGATTTAAGCTCCCTGCAAGCGACAAGTAAGTATGCAAACATATGAGGAAAATTATTTATTCTGCTAACATTTGCTAACAAAACTTGGTATATTATAAGTGGGTAAAACGTAAGTCTAACTACTGATTTCTCTGCGGCGAACAAAAACAGCAGTCAAGGTTACATACTAAAATGACCGTTTTAATGCCATAAATGTGTTATGTAAAGACAAATTAATAAATAAATAACAAATTCAATGAAGCACATTAATTATTTACTGTAATAAGTATTTAAATATTTTTCACTAGTTAAAGATTGAGATTTGGAACCCGTTAACTGGTATTATTTTTTGTGTTCCTTTTAATTATAGAAATCTTGTCAATCCTTTGTATCGCAAAAAAAATCTAAATTTAGATATGGTGAACGAAAAAGTCCACACATACCTTAAAAAATCAATACTCAATTTCAATATGTCCCATGCTCCAATCAATACAAAAACTCTACAAATTGTCTATTAGCGACACGGGGGAGAGTCTAAGTGACGTCATTATGTCACGTAATTGCTTTTCCACATGGGTGACCGGGCGCTGCTGGCGAAATTTGTTGAATTGCAGCGATTAACATGTTAAATCTCTTTCGGAAACGCGTTACGCCGAAAGGTTAAAGGTAATCTGTCGGCACGAAGCAATTTTCAAACCTTTTTCATTTCCATATTAGGACCTTGTTCGTTTGGGGTATGTATCAAGTATTGGTTTAATGAAAATAATGAATGTTACAGAAGAAATATAAAAGTTATATTATTTTTTTCTTCACAGCATATATGCGACATGGAGTGTTATATGTCCTATCCTGTATTCAGAAATAGGCATGTCCCAACATCCAAAGAAAACATTAACATGTTTTAAAACTACCTATTAAATTAATATGAAGTACCTATTCCAACTTGTTAGGTATAACAACGCATATCGACCATGAGCAAGGCTCTTGACGTATTTGGAGTTGATGACTGATGTCAAAGACTAGCGACTCAATATCAGGTGGACTGCATGCTCGTTGCAACTTACATAATATAAACTTGTATAGTAGTTATGTGTGATATATATGTAATTCCTTAATAAACATGAACTCGTCTCACAATATCAGCGATTACATAAACGTTGTATTATCAGTAACTCGACTGAAGTAAACATAGAACTGTGGAAATTTAGACATTCAATACAACTTCAAATTAACTACCTAACTTATTAAAAGGACCTACGATTACATAATGTTTTCTATACAAATCTTAATATGCAACATAGACTAAATTTGTTTCTTGCAAAGACCCCATGATGAAAGACAAATTGATTATCTTATATAAAGCGTGACCCTAGAGTAAAAGGAGATCGCTTGCAATAAGATCTAAACATTCCTGGTACATTCGTCAACGAAAGTCCGAAAGTAAATTTTATTTAACTATGTGTTGAAATAATGTCTTTGAATAAACATGTTACTCAAGTACTACTCGTATCGGGTAAACAATATGTTTTAGACGTACATGCCATAAACATATGCATGACGTAAAAAGTACAACTATTCCTATTGAAACAATACAAGCAATACGTTACATACGTGTGCAATTTGAATCCATTATCCGTACGTTACATGCTAGAGTTACTCGTACTCATAGCAATCCATTCGTGGAATTAATGTGAGAGGAAAAAAATCATAGTTGAAAGCGTTTTGCAATTAAGCCTCTGTATTGCGGGACATTTTCCCAGTCTAGACGCGAACGAACGGAAAAGGCCTGATTAAAACTTCCCATTGTTTTCCATGCCAGTGCGGCTTTATTAGCTCAGGCCTATAATCCCTAATAGCTTCACATCTGACGTATCAAATGAGAAAATATGCAGATGTCACACCGACTATGTTATGAACATCGATTTTTAGGTCGCAGCTGATTTACAAAGTTAGTCGTTGAACGCTTACCAGTGTTGGAAGGGTTACCGATAAATTTCATACGATTTCGTAGTCTTATATTGAAGTATATGATTACATTTAGAGTATAGGGATACCTGAATCTAGTTTTGGGGAATGAGGCGAACCTAAAGAAAATTAAAAAACACGCTACTAATATATTATTTGACGTTATGACGTCTATCTACTATTTAATCACTATTACACGAATGCAATTGACGCGAGTGTTGACGCAATTTTAAATACTTGCACTATACGAAACTCATGCATATGCATGATCAGATATATGTTTATTGACTACTTACACGAGCTAATCCTAAAAAGTCCAATTAAAGGCCCTTTACTTATATAAAGGGACGGAGTTGAGATCGTGCAAAGCGTAAAATGCTTATCTTAAACCTATACTCTTCATGTTCTTAGTATTGGCCGGATAAAACGCTAAATAAGAATGCGCAATATGCTATATATATAAACCTTTAGGTTACAGTATCCTCAATCTTGAGTCTTAGTAAAAATCAATCGGCCTGGAGTTTTCAATACGAATCTTCCATTCACGGCTGAAATTAGGTACCGTAGGCCGGTTATAGCAGATTGCCTACATCCCGTTCAGGAATGCTTTCATCAATGCTAGCGCTTCGCTCAATTGGAGTACACATACAAAGTTTCTATGTACATGTATGAATGGGAATTCCATTGAATAGTTTTATTTCGTTCTACGTATTCTACCAGCATGAACCAGCCAATTGAAAGTTACGGAATACCTTTTGTCAACTTTTTGGACATATAAGATGTATGATTTATTTTACAACAAAAATGTTGCGATATTTATGATTAATAACACAATCCTGAAAATATTAAAACTTATATCCCAAAACAAAATATCAACCTAATACCTACTCCATAGTTCAACACTGTTTAATATTTCAACCAAATCTATTAATAGACCTTAGAAAACCTTAGATGAAGCAATCTCTTACCACCAATAATAATTCTGTGCCCCTAATCAAAACGGGTACAACTTTGATCATAGCCATTGGCAAAATCAGACTATAACGGGAAGGGTAAGTTTGAGTTATGAACTGACAAAGATTTTTCACTTGGAGCACAGAATTTATGTGCTATATCCAAATCGGCTAAAAACGAAAAAAATGAGTAAAAGAGCCACAAAGGGCCTTTAAAGGCCTAGAATAACACCACCTTGCACCTTAAGCCATCCAAAACTAATTATTAACAAAATGTAAATATACCCAATCTACAGATTTCAAAGTATGCCAAGGTGTTTTAAGGTGTAAGGACAGGACTAGATACACGTTTTTTTAGCCGCAGCAGAACAATAGCTAACAAGGCTTCACCGCGATTGTTGTTAGAAGAAAAGGCTCTTTGTGTCGACGAATAGGCTTTATATAAGCGGAAGTGGGGAATTAGTTACCATCATTCTAAAAAAACTATTCTTAACTATTATCTCCATGTCGTTAAATTACAACGCTAATTTTGCCATCATTAAATGTGAATGGCAGACAAAATGACGGTCGAAAAGCAAGTCCGAAATTGATAATTGTCTATTGTGTTTTTACGTTTGTTCTAAATATATATATAAAATTCATTATCAAAATGCATTAAATATAAATAGTACATTCGTTATGGATGTACTTTTTACGATACAACCATATCATAATTCGACAAAAAATCAGCGCATATATGAACAACCTTGTTGATGTTGTATGAAGTTATTGTATTCATATAAGCAACGTTCGCATAGTTACAACGCGACCGGACATGAGGACTCAGATTTCAATATCTATTATAATACTCGTATGATCATAAAAATAATAAAACTAAAATTATTGACGAATGTCGGCTATTATGAAATTTATTAAACAATCATTCAGTTAATGCATGTCATGTACATATTTCATACTTTAAGTCATATTTGTATCACAGAAATCGTTTCAAGATTGATTAACAAATGTACTTACCAGATTCGTAGTATGGTTGCGATCGGTGTCTTGGCTGTCTGTCTTGCTTTAATGGAGCTGATGGGGCCGGTTCTGGCGGAGACTCCGCCGAACCTTCTGGAGCACTATCAGGACTGCGTCTGGAGACGCCCGGCGCGGACAAGTCAAAGTCCGTCCGTCTTGCCGACTCGTAGTCCGCGCGTCGTCGTGCCGACTCCGGGTCGAAAGCTCGCCGTCCCGAATCGTCGTAGTCTCGGCCGTAGTAACGTCTGTTAGACTCGTACTCGTACGGCCGCTTGCACGACTCAAAGTCGTAGTTGTGACGCCGAGAGTCGTATCGCCATCTAGATGCCTCTGGCGAGCGGCGAGTTTCGCGCGAACGACGACTGCGTTGTGGCGAACGCCTGGCTGTGTCTTTAGGTGTGCAGTATGCTTCTATAAATTCAACCTGAAAGAAATAAAGCAAAGCTGTTTTGATTGATTCACTAATCAAACTACGGACTGTTATTCGTTCTTATCCTGCATACCTAAATGCAACCAAATTTATAATTCTGATTTATATGGAACCTATTTGTTAAATTAAATAGTTACCACTTAAGTGCAGTGCAATAATTAGGTTCCAGTGGTGGTCAATGGAACACATATGGGCGCAATTTTATAAATTTAGGGGTATTTCACAAAGGATGAATGGCATGAGGGACGTCGGATGCCATGTGACTATTAGTTGGAAAGAAGCCCTTCATCACGAAGGTCGATTATGTGGCAGAGTAAAGTGGTAATAAAATGCAGCGGTCACATATCCGAGGACCGTAACGGGCGGTTAGGCGTCTCTCCCCTCGACCGGGTATCATTACCGGGCCCGTTTGTGTTTATGAGGACGGATATAAAGAATATTATGAGATATTGTGCTTGCATTCGCGATACGATGAGGTGATAACATTTAAAGGCCGAGCCAAATTTAGTCGCGAGACAAATTTTACGGTCAATCTCAGGGAATGTGTTATGTTGGCCGTTGGACATTAGGGGTCATAGACTAAAAAAAATACGACATTGAAAACCTTTACCGCCCTATTTAGATTTCTAGTAAAATAATCGTAGGATCAAAGCCCTGGAGAAAAACATGAAGAATAATATAGACTATAGATAGATATTGCATGATACTGTTATTCATAAAAATATCATAAAAATAGCAATGTGAAATCTAAACTGACGACGTTAAATTTCTACATGTATTTTTTACAAAAGCACAGCAAGCTGAAATGTGGCTATGTACTATAACAAACGCTAAGAAGTATTTAACATTTGAAAGTAATACCTAACGGCTTAGCAATAATGAAGATATATATCTAAATAAAATGTATGTGTCAAGTCATTAGATCCGGTGATGGGTTCTCGCTTCCGCGCCTCAGGCTGTTGAGGGTTCCTTACGAAGCGCTCATTAAGGGTGAATTTAACACTTAAATTCGTTCAACCTCGAGAGTTGTTTTCGTAAACGCAGAGTTCAGCGCACGATACTTCACGTAATCGTTTGTGTAATCTGATACCAAACTACTTAAACACCTACATTCGAAATACCAAAGTTAGTATCATTACTAAATATTAGACTTGCAGGTAAACAGAAGAGTTGCGCAGCTAAGTATAAATTATAACATAATAAAATAAACATACAGGGTACTCATTAAGCGTTGTGGGGGAGACGTTAAAAAGAAAATAAAGGATTGCGAACCGGTTCTACGAAACTGCCCGGAGGCCTGTTCTTTATTCAAACTTTTACCATTGAGAGGAGCCTCATCTGGCGCATTGTTTAACGATTCCTTGCTACGCATGAAAATTTATTTACATAATTAAACATCGGCCGCGCCACCCCAGTTTTGATTTGCGATGTCTACAACGATTTCTGCCAGCCATTTGCATATTTTGCCTCAACGCTTAATTAGAACTCGCAGGAAACTCACTCTATATTTATTTTCCTCTCAATTGTACAAGGACCTCGTCAAAATTTGGAAAAGAAAACATCAAAGTCGAGCCCGCTATACGCAAAAGCACCTTTACAAAATCCGACATAAAATAGAAAAATAAAGATAGATACATATATAGGTCGCTAATTGTATGATTAGCTTTCCTAACAACAAGAGGACAAATCAGTATTGGATCTGATAACGTAACATCACACGATTTCTTACAGCCACGTATCATTTAAGATAATTCTAGAACATCTCATATGCATGTATACTATGTATAGACCGCGATTCAACATTTAATTCTTCGTGTTTGGGCGATATATCAATTGCAATTTTATAAAAACCACTTTTCCACTCTAACGTATCTTGATGCAGATGATTTTATTCTCCAATTCAAATCAATGCGGCCACTGAATCGGAAGGGTTAGTTTGAGGGGATCAAATTGGATTCAACTCAAGCACACATGTTCTGCCCATTCATCAAGCGTAACGCCTAATGGGGGAATAGTTCACAATTCACTTCCTGTACGACTCATACGGACATGGTGTACTTGTATCGCTAATAGCCGACTTCCTGCCTTAATAGGGAAGCCGGTCAGCGATCACAACAAGGACCCAATTTTTATTGACATTACAACGTGTACACTTCCGTAGAAAGGGGTTATCGATTGCGTTGAAAATTATGTAAGTAACGTACCAACATGTAACTGTACTGACGATAAATATGTTGAAATTTGATCATTTTATCACATATAATATGATCAAAGAAATAAATTGTTTAAATACTAATAGTAGGTATTGTGTTATTTTTATCATTTTAATATCTAACGGATAATATTGGACTAAAATCATTTATTTTTATCAGTTCAACCTTTGAAATATATCCATACATATAAGCTAATATCTATAGCTAAACACGAGGGAAATCCCGGTCATATAGCTGCTCATATTTTATGAACATTGATAATTATATAATATACGGTTTATCAATGTTCATAAAATATGATCCGCTAAAAAATATTAATAACAATTTGATAGCGAGTGTACGATCAAATCCCATAAAGGTATTTAAATATTTAACCAATCAACGTGGTTATTTTAATTCAATTCCATCACGCTAATAAGGAAGTAAATAGTTGAGGCACGTGTTTATAATGCGTGCAACTAACTGAGGTCAACAATTGCATTTCATATGTGAACAGAACTAGCATGAATCATGATAACGCATATCTAATCGAGGATAAGCAATCAAGTGTTTGAATATCTGGTATCGAATTTAACACAAGTTTTCGTCAGTGACGGTATGCAAAATTGTTGAATCATCAATTTAATAAAATTGCAAAGGTCACGATATGCAAACGTTTTACGATACTTTAGTTTAACTTAGCAACAACGAGATATTTAAAACGAGGCAAAACCATGGTTCACTCCGTTGGATCCACCACCACTTACTATTATACATATTCCCGACGATATTTATTGACGACCCGCGTGGCGGCGCGGTCACCATTCCGGTCTGACACGCAGTGGGTTCCGGGTTCGGTCCCCGGCCAGACAGACATCTGCATGATGAATTTAGACTTCTGTTCTGGGTCTGGGTGTTTGTATATTCGTCTTTGTGTGTCCATGGTACCCACGACACAAAAGAAAATTCTACTGTGGGGCTATGAGTGTAGGAAGCGTTCTTATTATAAGCGTTATATTTCTGCCTAATGTAAGCCTAACAGTAGCGCTAAACACAAGAAAAATGTTTTCTAATTTGAAAGGCATGGTTACGTTTATGTAAACGTTTACGAAGAGACGAATAGGTGGCCTACCTTATATAAGACGTCAATCATATTTGGGTTTGACTAACTGGTGAACGGTATGCTCGTTCTTTACTTTATTTTAAGAATAATAAAATCGACTATAATATATCAAGTTTGAACGTCAATATACAACAAGATTATATTTTATTTTTAGTTACTCGAATCATTGTATAAAGGGATCAGATTAAGAAAATAATAGTCCATATCGGTTTATTGTTATCATAACACTTATCTACAGTGCTCCATTATCATCAGTGACAACAAGACAGTATTAAGTACTTGCTTTTAAGATTTTTTGTAAAACCGATAAAGTACAATAAATACATAGTTGTTAATATGCATTTAAACCCAATCGATTTATAAATATAATATAAAACTAGTAGATATATCATTAGTACTTTCACGTAAGATACACAATGTTTACAAGCGCTAATTGTTGACAATAAACGTAAACAAGATTATAAAAGCCAATGTCATGATATAAAGAAAGTGCAAGCTTTCGACGATTCCGGGTTCGCCCGCAATGAGTAATCCGAAGAGTATGAAGGATGTGGAACAAGACGTAGCTTTCAGACGGCATATGACTCACCGGCCGGGCCTAATGTATTAATACCGGAGACACGCCTCTCGGCGTCCCGGCCCAAAATAGTACGCTTAGTGTCGCGTGACATACACAAAAAGACCGTCTTGTAGGTCAATTTGCTTGCTTAGAAAAATTACACACGTCAACAGATTCAGTGTTTGCTCCAACATTAGTAAGCACTTGGACAAACATTGGATGTAAATTTAATTAAGAAACATTTTCAAACGATTGAATTTAAAAAACCCGTGAAGGCTATTTCCATAAATGTTGTTACAAAAAGCAAAAAATATACGTAAAAAATTAGGATATACACGAGACTGGAATGAATCATTAGCGTCTGCCGCGTACTTTGTTTACGATAGTAACTATGACGCGAAACTACAACGTTATTTTAACAACACACTCTTAAAATGACTCATACCTACTACATTTGAATTTTTAATAACGTAACAATTCTTGAGACAATACGACGGCACATTAATCAAAACGTAAAAATGGAAGTCATGTTTACATAGTTCAAAAGTTTGTCATCTGTCCTAAAATCTCATCAACTGATTCGAACAAAACAACAAAGAACAAAGCCGTAAAAACAAAACAAACAAAAGCATACAATTGACACTGGAATATTTCAGTGTGAAATCTAGAAAAAGCAGTAAGCCTCGTTAAAACTGTACAGCGTCGAGTAGACAATTGGCACGGTCATTCCTACACCGCCAACCTCTGTCTGGTCACGTTCTGCAAACCAAAGACCGCAAACAGGCCCCGTGCAACAGAATTAAACAGATTGTTTTTTATTTTCACTTTCATATGCAATACAAAGCGTATTTTTCAATTATACGATACTCGGTAGCTTATACCATACATTTTCAAGAGTCATATGAAAATAATAATTTTGGAATGTACGTTGTCCTTATTAAGCGCGATTTTAATGAGGAAGTGTCTACATAAGAGCTTACTAAAAGCGTTTAACTCACTTGACTAAATTAGACACACAATTGTTGCAAACGACAAAACAAGCGAAGGAAGGAAATAAGCTTAATTACTAAGTTGTCAGTCCGAACCCAAAGGGCCGGGGGCTCCTCAAGTAGACCCTTACAAATGTTTCAATGAAGGGAGCAATTATGAAATCATTTTCGACACTTTCTCAAGAATTCTATAACCCTTAAAATATATCGTCTTTAAAAATTATAGTTATAATCCGAAGTGTTTTCAGTAAATCGTTAATTCCTTGCTTATAATATCATATATACCATTAAAATAGTGCAAATCTAACTTATTGTTGTTTATCTCAAAGTCCTGAGACGAATATCTCGGAGTAGCGAGAATTTTAAACGTAAATTCACGAAGCTACAGCGCACAATCAGTTACAGATAAATCATTGCAAGTGACAAGAACTCAAAAGCAAGGAAACGGATTTCGAAAACTTGTTTGGCACGTATTGAACATCTGTCGTTAAGTTCGTCAGTGCGACATCCTTTTGTTCCATTTACTTTGTATTTTCGTTTAGGTCTAAATTTACTCAGCTATATGAGTAAATAAATTAGTTGCATTTAAGTAATAACTTTTTAAGAGTCAACCAATTGTGCAAAAACAGCTAAATTTAATGTTTGCGGAAAATATGAAAAGAAAAAAATCGTATTACGTTTAATTACTTTGACAAGAGTTATTCTGGTATAAAACTCTGTAGGTTACAACCTGATGATGAAGCTTTTCTAGACGTAAGAAAGCAAATTTGTATTTTCTGACTTTATTTCTACTAAACCTGTAACATTTTCGCTTGTTGGAGTTTTTCAAATCAAAGATTGCTCCTGTGTATCGAAACAAACTTTGCTCTTTGAACTTGTAACTGAGTTAAGTCAACCCGAGGGATCGGCGGCGCATTCTAATCAATATCTACTACTGTTTCGATTTAACTTCGGATTTATTTATCGAATTCTTCGCAATGTTTTATTGTGTTCTAGGCAGGGTTTAGACGTATTTTGAGGGTTCGGTTACGTATGGAAAATCATTTATATTAAACGAATTAAATACATCTCATGTTTGTTAATACGATTGCCGAATACTGTGAATACAATTAAACATGATTGTGATCATCAATCATGATTTAAACGTACATAAAAATAAAAAGGTTACGCTGTTTAAGATGTGTAAATTTGAGATTTTCTCTAGCGATCAAGGCAATAATTTTGTGTATATTTTTGTTGAATATCATAGGTTTATTTACGTTGCCCCGTTCGTATTTTGTTTTTATTGTTTTTAACATACTTACTGGGCAAAATTGCGATTTCGCATGTGGATAGTCTCTGGATATCAACAAAGTAATTCTTGCTTTACTAAAGTCGTTTTTACTTAAAGTTACGTATAGACACAAAGTAATACAATGTACGTTGGATGTAAAATAAACACTGAATTAATCTGTAATATAACAAAATAAAACAATAACTACTTACATCACACGCAGACCATGATAAATCACCGTAGATTAAGAACAAGTGGGAATGCTTAATATCTTAAAACTAAGCACACAACAATGCAAGAGACCTTCACAAGGCAGGTGCCAGACAACATAGGTGCTTACTCAACATAGGAAAGTTCGAAACTGTGAGATTACGCAAAACATTCCATTGGGTCGTTCAGATACAGTGGGATTGGTAAACAAAACATTCAATTAATTGCATTAAACTATTGTTATAAGCAAGTTTCGTGACAAATCAAACAAGGTTTCGTTTAGTTGATGATTTTATGATTGTTAACCTGGAAGAATACGTAACAAGGAAAGGGAGAACTCACCACATGTACAACCAAAATCCACTGGGCAATCTGTTTCATTTTGGACATCAACTTCTTGTTAGAAGGCATAGTTAGAACCACTCAACTATGTAAGGAATTCACAAATAGCATAAGACGATCATCAACTTTATCGACCGTTTCACTAGTGACACGCACACATATAAACCGTAAAACTAGAACTACCACTACACTTTCACGCAAACTTGTTCCTGTTGGCTGTTAAACATACACTAAATGTTTGTAAGAGTTGCTTAACTCGTCAGTTCCCGGTTAAGTCTAGGCGTTTTGCAGTAAATTTCTGCGATATAAACGCCTAAAACAGTTCGGTTGCCCACTTGACGAGTCCAACTGTAGACTGACAACACTGCTCAAACACTATACGCGAATGTGTAAAACGGTGACTCATCGCCCCGCATACTGTTTACCGAGGCTTGAGTCATCGCGCGGTGGAAATAACCTGACAGCGTTGCAGCGCTACAGCAAAACACCACGTCGACGACGGGTATAAACCGTCCGCATTTCTAAAGCGCTTAAGTGCTTTGTTGTACGAAACCGACTCCATTAATACCTCGCAGTCGCACGTGTCCCTCGTTTTGCTTAGTTATTTTGAGTTTTATCGGAAAGATTTAAAGTGCAATGTTTATAATTTGTGAAAGGCGCCGGGTAACGAAACGTAAACTTTCGCGTTTGAAATTCGACTTGTTATGTTGGATTACGACTCGACTAGGTCGAATGCCGTTTTGAGGTCGTTTACGCGGTAGATACGCTCGCGCTGGTCTCTTTGGGACAATGATAAAAGACTGGAATGGAATGAGTAATCGAGTTATATTTGGAGTGTCGCCTTGATTTCTAATGGCTAATTAAAATATTTACAATCAATACAAATGATTGTAGCAACCGCGCATTAAATTATTGATTAAGTATGAACACGAACAAGCTGAAGTAGGTACGTTACCATAAGTAGCGCGATTCTATTGAGTGTCCTATCAAGGTGATTGTTAATAGATACACTTGCAAATAATATCATTTATCTCATACATGTTTTTTTTATATTATACCATTATGTCAGTAGCTAATGGGCATATAGATGTGAGACATGATTAGAATCCTTCTAGACTATGGATACATTACTGTCCATCAGGACTAAGCTGGAACGCCTATTATTATCTGTTTGTATTATGAGTGTCTACATTACCGTACCCTTCAAACTAAAACATAGCACTTCCGAAGAGTTTTTTTATAAGACAGAAAAATGTGTGGCGGTTATGTGTCGAGAGTCGAACTATACAAGTATCTACCACCTTTATAACCATCTGTCCTCAAAACGGTTTATATGGATTTTTTGTCACATCAAAGTACAACGTACAAAATAGTTTGTGCAATTCATATATGTTCGAAGTGAAACTTATAAAGAAAGTTCGATTAAGTATTAACTGCAGTCCATATTCGGACATCTTATTTCGCTTATACCAAAGTTGAGCTCCTATACAATTTCGAAGTAAAATCATTAGCGTGATTCAGAAAGGGGTACAGCGCCATCTAGTTGTAGCGATGACAATTGCTTTCGTTACACATTTTCGTTTCATCATTCTAAAGAAACACTTCCAAAATATATGAATTTACATCGTTACCTACAATTTTTCTTAAGCCAGCAATCAGGCGGAAAATATTTACTTTGCACTATTTGCATACAACATTGACGTAAAGCTAAATAAGTACAAAGCAAAATGATCGTCATCGTTACCATGTAGGTACAATGTTGTATAAGTAGAATTTATTGAACTTTTATCTATATACATACAATAAAAATTAATGTCCTTGTATCTCTACTGAACTCAGAATAAGTAGCAAAAGAGTATGTAGTGCACCTGATGATAAACGGCTACTGCTGCCTTTGGACATCTGTAACCAACCCCAAGATTAAGTCAGACTCTTATCTGAGGAATACGTTGGAACGACTAGGATCTGAAGGATTTGGCAATGGAGATATTAAAATTATTGTATCTCCATTGCCAAATCCTTCAGATCAGAACACAGCAATTGATAGGCGGAAATAGGTGTGACGATGCTACTTTCAGAGTCGAACCACAAAACGTTCTACCATCTTAAAACGTTCATCGTTTTATTGGATGTAAACAATTAGTATTTATTTCATTAAAATCCATCTTTTTATGAAATTTTAATTATGATAGAATGTTTAGCTCGGGTGATACCGCGGGTCACATCCAGTAAAATAACTAATAATATGCAACTAATATTGTACTTAACCTGATATTATGTACGGTATGTATAAAAATAAAAACAATTTTATAATTATATGCAACGAATGTCGACAAACATATTCATTTTCAATGCGACAGTATCTATTCATAAAACTATGAATAAATTGTTTACAATTTCTCTATATATTATTATGTAGCTGTGTTTTATATTAAATATTAAATAAATTAGTCACAAAACGAGTCATATTAGTTACTAGTTAGAAGTTAATAAACAATTAATTACGTTAGTTGCGTCCAGTTCTGTTTACATTGCACCTCCTACTTTTAACCTAATACGGCCCAATTTCAAAGAGGGTACTTCCGAGGATGACCTAATGTCCTAATATTAGAACTAATTGATAAAGTATTTAATGCCCAGACTAAATACTGTTCTGGCTAACCTCAACATATACAGGTGTCATATTAGGGGTGTATATTGGTTCAGGCTTGTCAGACAAAAAGAACAAACACCAAAATCTTTTGTTCTTTATTTATCACATTATTTTAATACTTGGGCTTTCACTGCAAACTCATTTTGAACCCCAGGAGGTTAAAGAAAACAAAGTTGCTCCTAATCCTAAATAGAAACTGTGATAAAGTTAAATGCGATAGGTAAACACCTATTAACAGTTTTGTTACTACGATAACAACTAAATACAAGTTTTATGGGCATTCTCCTATTGTCGTAGTTCATTATGGCTGTTAAGAAAACAACAGCACTTAAACTAAGCTTAATATAAGACTACAAATTTTAGTATATTTTTTTTTTGTACACATTATAATGACAAAAAAGATACATATATTAGGAAAATATAGTACAAAGGACTACTTATTTCAAACTGAAATTTCTTCCAGCAGCCCTAGGATCGG
>DWTU01000286.1:0-19061 GCA_018251515.1 Cecropterus confusis | reverse complement strand
AAAAGGAGTACAGGTCGCCCCCCGACAAGGTGGACTGATGACCTGAAGAAGACGGCGGGCTACCGCTGGATTCAGATAGCGCAGGACCGGTCGGAGTGGCACAGATTACGGGAGGCCTATGTCCAGCAGTGGACTTTTAAGGGCTGATGGATGGATGAATGAACTGTTTTGAAGACTTAAATAAAGGAAATAGTAGTACATCTCGGGTATGTCTATAACACGAGCTATATTGACCGTCAAATATAACTCGGCGGCACGAACTGAGTAAAAATTAATATAAAAAATATAAAAAAAAAACAGACTTTATTTCAATGCACGAGATTTTAATTTACTCGTTTGGTGTGTTACTCAAGTTGCCCATCGCTAAGTACGTTTATATTGGATATGCTAAAGTCGACATAAGGGCGGTTGAGCAAACATGTTCGGGCCTCGAGATGTACCGGATAAAGACCCGGACAATTCTCAAGGAGATCGAATACCTTCCGAATCCTTAACATTTATACACAATAATACTATTTTAATGGAGACATTGTAATAGATGTATACTATTTCTACTGTTCGGTGGGTAGTTCGGACTTCTGCGTCGTTTCATTACGAGCCGACGTTCGTCTTCCCGGTAGTCGGAAGTTAAACCAGGCCCGAGAGCTCCCGTGGGAGCGGTCGCCTTAGATGATTGATCGTGTATTAATATTTGGTGCGGCGACGACACTGCGGGTAAGACAAGTAAGACCAAGTTAAACCGCCGACGCCGAGTTTACTCGAGTTCATCAAAAAGTAACTCGATTGTACTCGTTCAGGGTGTTACTCGAGTAAAGTTGCCTATCACTAGTATAATGTACTATGAAAATATGTATGAATGAACTACGAACTACGGAAGGAGTTCGGTACTGTTTAATTTTTATAGCCCTCTAATTAAGTATTTAGTATTGTTATGTAGGTGTTATTTGGAATTATTAAGTAAATGAATGATATCGCAATCCGGAAGACTAATACAGAGGATTTTATATACTTGGAAGGGTAAATAATGATTTGTCACACGTATAAAATTTTGCTAAATATTTTGTTTTAGATGCATAATACTAATTTTCCGTCAGCGTACTGATCCCTCTTCACAACTCTCAGACACACTTATAGCCTAAGATTTCAGTTAAATTTTATTATTTGCATTTTTTTCCAGTATATTATTTGTTATACTTATTCTTAAACTACGACAAAAAATTGTTATCAACACATTTTTTTAAATGCTCAAATATTTTCACAGATATAACCTGATATACAAATGAACAGAAAACGAAACATTAGCTACATAAAACCAGAAGATCCTCATTTTTTGAAGGTTCTGAAGAAACAAGCCGGATATGACGATAGAAACCACAAATTTGATGATCTTGAAAATGCAGAAGAAGATTTTGTGGAAGACACAGATTCCGAACAGCCACAAGTAGTTGTTCTGAAGCAAGGAGATTTAACTGCAGAGGAAGCTAAAATTGAAATAGACAGGTTGAAGAAAGAGGAGTCTGAAGCGAAGGCAGATTTAAGTCAAAAAGTTATATTTAAGTCAAAATCAAAAGAAAGTAGTTCATCAAGTAAAAAGAAGCAAAATAAAAAAGGAGAGCACAAAGAAGTAAAAAATAAGTGCCAATTGCTATCTTTTGCTGATGAAGAAGACATTGATGAATAATAATTATAGTTAATATTCATGGGATAAATATATGATTGTGGTAAATACAATAGTTTTTATAGAATGCACAAAAAGGTATGTCATCAGTTACAGGAGGAGACTCACCCCAAAAACACATATATTTATATATATATATATATATATCTCTGATGAATAGATAATCCCTTTCCCTTGGGAACCTAGTTGAAAGGAAAAAAAAAAAATACTTACAGTACTAAATTATGTATTTTGTGACTTGTAGTAAGAGGTTCAAATATCACCAGAGGCCAACAGAGTATTCAATTTGGGCAAACCAAATCTCAGCAAATTTGGCTACACTATACTAAAATTTCATTGTCCTGGGCTAGACTATTCATTTTAAAAATTTGATCTTAACAATTATGACTCTTTAGAGCATGTAATTGCTTAAAAAATGGTCATAGACATGTTATTCGGAGATACTTAGATATCTTGATTAATGTGTAGGTAGCAAGCTACAAACATATTAAAGGTAGTCAGTCCCACTTTTTCCTCTTCCTGGATGGTAAAAGAAATTAATACTATTGAATAAATATAATTGTAAATTAAAGCACATAGGTACTTACACTTTTAGGCTGGCTCCACATGTTTGGCCCAATGCTGCAGTCCAACATGTGTATCTAGAAAGTAGTATTGGCTCTAACTTAAGGGCGATCATTGGTAATTTGTCGGCAAGTGTTGGTTTTATCAAATAAATCTGAGCCAACACTCACGATCTGTCCACACATTGGCGGTTTGTTGATGTGTCGTCGTCATCCTTCTTTGATGTAGCTTTTTTTTATATTCTATAGGGTATAACATGCAGTCACTATTGTAAAAGTGCTTACAGAATTTATGATTACTGTATTGTACATCTTCAAATTGGCTCTGATGAGTCAAAACTGGCATAATAGCCCATGTGTGTATGCCTCACAAAATGAACAGACCAACGTTGGAGCCTATTACTGTACAGATTTGTAAGTTCTTCACTTTATTATTTTTATTTCTTTGTACTACTCATTATTTTGTAAATCTTGTGTGTATGGACAAATTAAACAATATATAGTAAGGAACTTTAAACTAAAGGCACCATTGAAATATCAGCAAAGAGAAATTTAAAAAACCCATTGTGAGTACCCATTACATATTAAAATTGGCTAAACACATTATTTACCAAATACTTAAAATAATCACTAGGGCTATTTTATTTCTGAGTAATATGAGAAATTGCCTAATAAACATTTTTAGGAACTACGTTATGAGATATGTATAGTAAATAAAGGTAATGAGCCATTTTTGAGCTACACAGGCATTACGAGATCCATCAGGAGTATAGGTTTCATTTTGATATTTTGCTTCTCCACAAAGTGATCATAGTTCCTAATATGCAGTAAAATAAAAAAAGAACATACAGCTTATAATACATTTTATTTGTACATAAGAAAATAATCTTATTCAAGCACATCATGCATTTTTTTTTTGCCCGTATCCTCTAAACTTCTTCGTTTTTTTGGCTTGGACTTTGCACCATTTACTGCTACAGGTTCATTTTTATAATAAGTTTGTGAAGTGTCAATGTCATTCTCATATTCAAGAAGCTTTCTCAATAGAAACTTACGTTCATCCTTCACAATTAAAATATTTTCTTGAATTTTGGCAACTTCATCACAAAGAGCAGCATTCTCCTAAAACATTTTTTAAGCCACTTACACAAGTTTTTAATGTACTTTGGTAATAATAAAAACAACATTATTAACTAAAACAATTTATTATTTCCATGTATGCAACAGTGAAATAGTCTCGAAATAAATTAATCACAAATTAATTTAATGTTGTCAGGTTAATATGAAATACATGTTTGTTCCTTGAGTTCTGGGAAAAGATTACGGCTATGGTATCCCCTGCCGGTTATAAGAAGCCACTAAAAGGCAGGTTATGAGTAGCAAGTGGGAGCTCAAACCGCCCAGCCAGTGACCCTGGGAAGGGAATTAGTAAGTGGCTGTAGACACCAAACGATATGGTGAACACTAATGCCCACCTTTTAAGAGCGTACCTTTGGGGACCTGGGGTTGCAGTGGGTAAAAATCCTATATAACCCGGCATTGTGTATCTTATTGATAAAATAAAATTCTTAATTCAAATAACTTACTATAATTAGACTTCTTATTTTGATTTTCATATACTTGTATTTTTTTCGATAACGTTTATTTTGATTTTCGTTCAATATATTATTCATTGGCGCCAATCGTTTTATATAAATTTAATCGAGGTCGCTTATTATATTTATAATAGTTGATAAATAAAACAATTCCTATCACAGTTTTCTTCAAAATTGTTGTATATTTTATTATCTTTCACTTGAAACTTGAGGATAAACTCTCAGAAACTTTCTGGACTTATTTGTCGGCTTGGAAACCTCATAATTTGTATGAATTACTCTACGCGTAAACACACAAATAGATAAATTTTACATAAATAATTTCAGTCTGTTTTAAGTTATAATAACAATTATTTTTTTGAATAGAATTACAACTTGTACCAAGAAACTAGTACGTCGATTTGACATGACTATATCTAGTGTCAGTGTCAAATTGTTCGTTCGTAGATTATTTTTAAAACTTAGTATCTATAAATTGGATTATATTTTATTTTCTGCCTTTAGTTTTCTTCTACATTAACTTATTCCAAAAATGAATGTCAAAAAATGTTAATAATTTGAATACCGGATAGTTAGATGTTATAAGTTCCTAATTAGATGCACAATATTAAATATTATCCGTCTGAAGGTAGTAAAACTGTTTGTAGTTCGTTTCTGCCTAATAACGGCAGTGTTGTGCGCTGTTGTGTTTTGGTCTGAAGGGTGTAGGAGAGGAGGCATACTTTTCCGAGGCATTCTGTCTTAGTCCTCAGAGGTAGCAGCGTATCTGTGGCTAACCTTAAATGAGACATTTATCTTACCTAGGGTTGATTACCGAATATTTGTAAGGAGTTTCGGCATTAGGTAAGATTTTTTTTCAAAAGTTTAAATATAAAATGTTTTACGTCGTTTATTTTTAATGCGTTAAAAGCACTTCATTAATCAAGCATCAATTTCTATAAATTTAGGGTTATAATAATTATGTATGCATATAAATATGTTATTTACACGAGTCACATTGCGGATGTAGACAGTAAGATCAAATCAGTTTTTAACACCTTCTCGAATGTGCTACGTGCCTATCAAAAACATAGATAAGGAAGGTTCTATGATGCATAACTTTTATGTCTTGTTGCAAAAGCAAGAATTTATAATTTGTATGTTGAAATCAAATATAACTTTTCATTAAGTCAAATTAAAATCCGTCTACAATCAACGCAATTATTCCTAAAACTATTTTATCTAATTTCTGTCACAGATTGTTCGTGCTTTCTGGATAATGACCATAGACATAACGACATGTATAATAACTTTTTCAAGCTTCACGAAAACAACGGGCTAGTGTGTATGGAAGTAGTGCATTTTGACTGATTGCGCCGCAATTTATATTTGCAGGTAAGATACACAATGTAACTGTAGTAAAACTGATCATGATACCTTTATAAGAATAATTTATTGTGTATATAATTGAAACATAACAATAGAATTACTCGCTAACGTCATTCGTAATCGTACGGGGTGTGATGTCTGAATAAATCTTTCCCACAAAAAATGGAACTATACTTGATTTACGTGTGATAATTTAAATAATATTCATCTGTTATTGCTTCATGCACTTTGTATAAATGTATTTGAATACCCAGTTGTATATCCTTTGTAAAAGAGGTTAGTACCCATGTCTTTTATAATTTTGCATTTTTTGTTTACAGTGTGGCGTGTGGTGAGGAATGAATGTGATCAAGACAATTTATGTCTAATTTTTATACAAAGGAACCAAGTTTTGAGTTAGTATATCAGAATCACAATGGCAACTCTTGAACAACAAGCTTCTAAACTTTTGGATTTTAACCAAAAATTAGACATCAATTTACTCGATAATATAGTCGGATGCCTGTATTCCTCGGTGGGAGAACAACAGCGCATCGCTCAGGACATATTAACAGCACTGAAAGAACATCCAGATGCTTGGACCCGAGTTGACACTATATTGGAGTTTTCACAGAATCAGGAGACAAAATATTATGCTTTACAAATACTGGAACAGGTGATTCAAACGAGGTGGAAAGTATTACCAAGGAATCAGTGTGAAGGTATAAAAAAGTATATTGTGGGCCTTATTATTAAGAACTCATCTGACCCAGTCACTATGGAGAACAACAAAGTTTATTTGAAGAAACTGAACATGATTTTGATTCAAGTCTTAAAAAGAGAATGGCCTCATAACTGGGAGACATTTATAAGTGACATTGTTGGGGCATCTAAGACCAATGAGAGTCTCTGCCAGAACAATATGGTCATATTGAAACTGTTAAGTGAGGAAGTGTTTGTTTTCAGTACGGGACAACTGACACAAACTAAAGCGAAACATTTAAAAGACACAATGTGTTCAGAGTTCAGTCAAATCTTTCAGCTGTGTCAGTTTGTGCTTGAGAACTCACAGAATGCACCACTTGTAGATGCGACACTCCACACTCTCTTAAGATTTCTGAACTGGATTCCACTAGGTTACATATTTGAAATGAAATTAATTAGCACCTTAATATTTAAATTTCTCAATGTTCCCATGTTCCGAAATGTAACTTTAAGTTGCCTAACAGAAATAGCAGGTGTGACTGTAAGCAATTATGAGGAGCAATTTGTTGCGCTGCTGGTCCAGACGATGGAACAGCTAGAAGCTATGCTTCCGCTCACTACTAATATTCGTGAAGCATATGCGGCCGGCAGAGACCAGGAGCAAGTATTTATACAAAATTTAGCATTATTCTTGTGTACTTACTTGAAGGAACATGGTCAACTTATTGAACGGAGAGGGCTTAACAACACACTTATGAATGCTCTCCGCTACCTTGTACTAATATCGGAAGTAGAAGAAGTAGAGATATTTAAGATATGCTTAGAGTTTTGGAATGCCTTGGCAGCTGACTTGTATAAAATTGCGCCATGTTCAAACTCTGCTGCCTTATACAGTCATGGCAAAAGTGTGGGAAGGAAAGCTTTGTATGCTGATGTCTTGAGCAGTGTCCGTTACATCATGATATCTAGAATGGCAAAGCCAGAAGAGGTACTTGTGGTTGAGAATGAAAATGGCGAAGCTGTCCGAGAGTTTATGAAAGATACTGACTCAATCAATTTGTATAAAAACATGAGAGAAACTCTGGTATATCTGACTCATTTAGATTATCATGATACTGAACGAATTATGACAGAAAAGTTGCAAAATCAAGTCAATGGCACTGAGTGGTCATGGAAAAATCTAAATACACTCTGTTGGGCAATTGGATCAACTTCGGGAGCTATGATGGAGGAAGATGAGAAACGTTTTTTAGTTGTTGTCATTAAGGAACTTTTGGGACTATGTGAACAAAAGAAAGGTAAAGACAATAAAGCTATCATTGCAAGTAACATCATGTATGTGGTGGGTCAGTATCCTCGCTTTCTGCGCGCTCACTGGAAGTTTTTGAAAACAGTTGTCAACAAATTGTTTGAATTCATGCATGAAACTCATGATGGTGTTCAGGACATGGCTTGTGATACTTTTATTAAAATTGCACTAAAATGCCGTCGACACTTTGTTACCACACAAGTTGGTGAAGCTTGTCCATTCATTGAAGAAATTCTCAGTACAATCAGTTCCATAATTTGTGATTTACAAACTTTACAAGTACATACCTTCTATGAAGCCGTGGGTTACATGATAAGTGCACAGGTAGATCAAGTGGCTCAGGAGCAACTGATTGAGAAATACATGCTACTCCCCAATCAAGTGTGGGATGATATCATCTCCCAAGCATCCCATAATGTGGACATTTTAAAAGATCCAGAAGCTGTCAAACAGCTTGTAAGCATTCTTAAGACGAATGTGCGTGCATGCCGAGCACTGGGACATCCATATGTGGTACAGCTTGGTAGGATATACTTGGACATGTTAAATGTTTACAAAGTTATGTCAGAAAATATCAGTCAAGCTATTGCTTTAAATGGTGTTGTTGTGACCAAACAGCCACTTATCAAGAATATGAGGATCATAAAGAAAGAGACCTTGAAATTGATTGCAAGTTGGGTATCTCGTTCCACTGATAATAGCATGGTGTTAGAGAACTTCATTCCTCCCCTCTTGGACGCTGTTCTTTTGGATTACCAAAGGACTACTGTCCCTGATGCAAGAGAGCCTGAGGTTTTATCCTGCATGGCTGCAATTGTATACAAATTGGGTGGTCATATAACATCAGAGGTGCCGAAAATTTTTGATGCAGTATTCGAGTGCACTTTGGAAATGATCAACAAAGACTTTGAAGAATATCCAGAGCATAGGACAGAGTTTTTCTTATTATTACAAGCAGTTAATACACATTGTTTCAAAGCATTCCTGAGTATACCACCAGCACAGTTTAAATTGGTGCTGGATTCCATAATCTGGGCATTTAAACATACAATGAGAAATGTAGCTGACACAGGACTCCAAATATTATATCGATTATTGCAAAACGTGGAGCAGCATCCACAAGCAGCGCAGAGTTTCTATCAAACTTACTTGTGTGATATACTGGAGCATGTGTTCAGTGTAGTAACAGATACATCTCACGGTGCAGGACTTACAATGCATGCTACTATTCTAGCATATATATTCTCGTTGGTTGAAGCTGGCCGTGTTACGGTACCATTAGGCCCCACGCCTGATAATGTTGTTTATATACAGGTATTTATTTGAACATTTAATAATATGGTTGATTATGAGCTCATACAATTTGTTCTGGAATACATATGATCATTGTTAAATTTACAGGAATATGTGGCAAATCTTTTGAAAACAGCATTCCCACATTTGACAGACAATCAAATAAAGATTACTGTGCAAGGATTGTTTAATTTGGACCAAGATATACCTGCATTCAAGGATCATCTCAGAGACTTCTTAGTTCAGATAAGGGTATGTATTATTTTTCATACAATCTATAATTTGGTAATGGTGCTAGGACTCTAAATAGCATATATCTCCATGTTTTATGTAGATCTCAGGTCTATATAGTTAAGCAATTGGTTGTGGTAGTTGGTTAGGTGAGCGCTAGTGGCAAACACCGTGAAGAAATTCTGTCTTTCAGGGTGTAGGTTAGACTGTCAGTCTCAGCTGTCATTACAATTCCTCAGTCTCTTAAAATATACTAGTTACAAGTCTATTCACCAAATAAAGGATAATAGTCACTTTGTGTAACTTATAAATGTATGTTTATTATTAGTAAAAAAATGCAATATTAAGAGTATGTGCATACAAACCACAACCCAAATTATGTATTACTGGTGATAATGGTGTAGTAACAACTACTTTTCATGGCATTACCTACTACAGTGCCTCATAATATAAACAACGCTTTCTATATTACTAGAACACACTAGAATTATCAGCCATAGTAACTATTTTTTTGGTAAATACATAAGTAAATGCTGTCTTTACTTACTTAAGTTAGTAAGTTATGGACCACCTTAAGTCTTAACCTTAAGTCAAACTGTAGCACTGAAGGTACTATTCCAATAGTATATATATATTCCAATGATTTATTCCAATAGTACCCTCATTGCTACAGTTTGACATGCACTTGACAATTCTCCCCCATTACTTTTTATATCTTATTTTTTTTTAAATAGTTGAGATTTCCTTTTCTGTTTACTTTTCTTGTGAGTGTGAGTGATTTTTTTTCATGGCCTAAAATATAGTAGCAACTTATAAATGAACCTACTTCTTTTTTAATTTTTGGAATAGCCTGACGATTTGTTCGATACGACGACCATTCAACATCTTCGTTTCATTCGACAAACCATCAAGAGAAGTAGTAGGCCCATACCATTTCTAGCGGTCTCTTCCAAGGCTTTTTTTACCTTTTTTACTTTAGGCAGCTTGTTTTGTAGATCAGTCGTTGCATAATAGTCCATCCGCCCTAGGAACGCGGCAACATTCTGTCGGCCTGTTTCTTTTTGGAGAAATTCTCAGATGATGAAATTCTGAAAACAAACTTTGTAAGTACCCTTAGTACGAGTTTATTTTGTTTCGTCAAAAGAATCAGTATTATTTGTTTTTGCCCATACATTTCAATGTATATTACGTTGTTTTCATTTTCACGTATATCTTCCAATGTCTTATTACAAGATGGGTAAAACATAAACAATAACTGGTTTAAGAGGACATAATAAACTCCTAATAAGGGCACTGGTTTCGGATGTGTGGTAGTATATCCAGGTTTCATCAATGCGAGGGCATTTGATTCAAGTTATATATATTTGTAAAGGATATATTTGTAAAGTTGTCTGTTGGCTAGGTGTTCTAAAAAATATTTCCATCTTCAGTCAGCTTTTAAAGGTTATCCTTCGTGTGGACTATCACTGAAAATTAGTGATTAGTACCATCGGTTTATTGCTTTTTTTATTTTTTTTACTTGTAAGTCAATGAAAGTGAAATTCGCACACCATAATATTTCACGCCATAGAATTCAAGTAGACGTAACGCACATAATTTTTAACCGACTTCAAAAAAGGAGAAGGTTGTCGACGCTTTTTTTTTAAAGACATCTATGACTAATTCCATTTTATTACGACAAACGTTATCTACTGTGACAAAACGTGTCATCTTCAACACATTTACTACAAATATTTTTTTACAGGAATATACTGGAGAAAATGATAGTGATCTGTATCTTGAAGAACGGTTGTTTGCACTTCGCCAAGCACAGGAAGAGAAGAGGAGGGTTCAGTTGTCGGTACCAGGAATAATAAACCCACACGAGCTGCCGGAAGAGATGCAAGATTAAAATATAGGTGTAGTGAACAAAGGACACATAAATGGTAACAGTTCACTTAAATGATTGATGAATAAATGATAGTTAAATAAATTTCATAAGTTGATACTAATGTTTATTAATTATTAAGTTTAGCATCAGTTTCAAATTTTCATTTAAATATGGGTCACAGTTTTGCATCTTGCAAAATGGTTATACTTTGCATAATATGTTTTAAGGGGATTCGGTGTAAACACAGAATTAGATAAGGAGTAATTGATAGTGTCATACAGTTTTTACAAAATGTTATTTAAGCAGCCCAAGTATAAATATTGCATCTATTAACATCAACGTTCAAGTTTGGTCACAGTGGACTGTTATCATTAACACAGGTCCATATATTGTGCTATGTTTAAAAATACCTTGTTATGTCAGTTTGTACAAAGTATCGCATGGATATATGTCAGATGATGAATGAAAGCGAAAAGGTTAAACAATAACTCCAAATAAGGTATATTTGGCAAGCACAAGATGTAGTGTATGGCCTTTTTTAATTTTAGACATGAAATCATGCATTAATCTACATGCTAGAAAATAGATACCAGAATTAGTATATTTCTAATTTGGATAACCCTTAAACGATAGGTAATGAAATCTCTGTGATGGAATCCAGTGTCGGATGTTCAACATGTACGCAGTGGAATCTAAGTATTATGAGTAGATTCTAGGGAAACTTTAAGAAGTGAATTGCTGTTAGTAATGTTTTTTATGTTTTGTTTAATGTTGTCAGAACTAACTTTATGGATGGTTTGGGAATACTCAAGATTTCCGAATGCATTTGGGTACGATTAACTATCAAGTCTTTCGATTTTGTGTTTGAAATAAACTGATATAAATAATTAAAAGTGTTTGCCTTTTGAATGCAAGGTTGTTGCTTTTCTTGTTATAGTCCATAATAATTAAATTTAGATATAAACTAAAATGGCTGCAAACCATTTACACAGTACTGTTGAGAGTTGTCGACTTACATTTAAAACCTGAAATAACTTCAGTCAGATATTTCTGTACAGATTACTTGGAGTGTTATTGCTTATGGGTCAGTGGTTATTTTAAAGATCGACAAGAGACTACCAACAAGATTTTACTCATGCGATTTAAAGTATGATACGATCATTTATGGACATTTAATTTGCTATATTGGAATTCCTTAAGTTTCATCATTTTGAAAAGAATATATTTCGGCAGGTAGTAATGAAATATCTGTTTATTGATTACTGATTACAATCTAAAAATATTCAGAGATAAAATATAAGACATTTGAGTTAAAACCCGAAGTATTGTTAAATTAATTATTTTTTAGAGGATCCCGAATTTCAAATATACTCAATGATTTCAGAAAGTATATTATTTATGACGTCTTGTTACCGATCTACTTTTATTTGTAATCACGTACTCCGTCGATTGATACATATTTCACCACTGGCCGCCGAAATAAAGTTTTTACAATATAGCATCATTCTTAGGTTTGCCTGATCCCATACAAAATGTTACATGCTCATTGTTATTACTTATTGAAGGTCTCCCACACGATTTTGGTTAAACTGATATCCTAAATTATTGTTGTTTGGTATAAATAGCTACCTACCTATCGCTGTGTAACACGTACACTCAATAAAATAAACTGTTTATTTTCCCTTACTTCTGGTGTTTTAAGCATGACAAATTGGTTGATATCAATCCATCAAACGCACAAAAAATTTATTATATTTATAAAATTCATTCTGGTCTAATATATTACCCGTATTAAATTAAATGAATACATAATAATTATTGGTAAGTTTTCTCTAAGATAAAGGAACTATGTCTGATTGTATGGTAACAATAATCGATAGTAAAAAATACTAAATACGATGCATTTGGTATGTTGCATTTTTATTCTTAATTAAGCTAGCTGTTCGAACACGTTATAAAACGGATGCAATATCTATCCGATAGTGCGTTATAATATCTTGTCAGGATAAAAGAACTGTCGAGTGTCAGAATCGTTTTGAGTAGGATTTCCTGATTCTTGTCTCGATTTAGTATAGATTTTTTTTTTCAAAGTTACATTATTAAACGTACTACGCTAATTTCGACGGCACCATCTGATTTTGTTTACCTATATATTGTGTATAAGCAGACGGAAATGCGTAATGTGGACGAAAATGTCATATAAAAATATCGTTTATCACCTAATCCTTATACAAGTAGTCTGAAGTGGCCCATGTGTTGTTACTCTAATATTATGTAGAGTACTTGGGGAAAAAATAAAATAAGGTATAAAGTACTAAAGACCTGATTGAATGAAAATAAAAGATTTTAATAATTATTATGATTTATTTTATAAATGGTGGTAATATTCTAAATAGCAAGATTAGAATAGAAAATCAGTCATGGTGCCTACAGGCATGAGCAGGCATACTCTACAATCTTAATGCCAGAGTAGGGGTCTGATAAGGTCTAAATTCTAATTAAATGCAAAACAAAGCCAATATTTAATGTCAATGCCGTATTTATTGCAACATTTTAGATGCCGCTGTTCTTTTCTAAAACTGTAGGGGACCATGAGGCACACTTTATTACGCTTTACATAACATAAGAGAATGCGCTGTTATCCTTATATTTTAGAATAACTTTTTGCTTACTAGTTTTCCCCATATTATGGATTGTATTATTGCATAGGGGTATTGCCTAGGGTAGTATTTCTCTAGCAAAATAACATTTTATGAAGTGTTACACTATGATATCAGTGTTCTATCAATAGATGGCACTGTTAGCATTTAAAATGGATCCTAGGGATGTGGCGCCACTAGGCTGTTGACGACATTCTTAATTTGAATTGTGGTTAAAAAAATATTGTGAAAATTGGACACATAAGTCATGATCTTACATAAGCTATGTAACCTATGTAAGACAATGTGCCCAATATTTAAAAAAGCCAGTAAATATTTTTAACAGTACATAGTACGCAGATCCGGAATATAGAACAATAATGTATATCATAGTATGGTAGGCAAAACTAGTACGACATGCCTACACCCAGAGCAGTAAAAAACTAACGGGATCAAGTCTCCGAAGCAAAAAAACGAGCCGATAGAGATAGCTAGTAATAGTACAGAGGCCTCTTGTCCCTTTCTAACAGGGTGACAACAAAAGGCTATGTGAGACATATTCAAACTTGCATCGTACCTCAGTCTTCTAACTTCGTACTTATTATATTATAGAATATCACGTTATATATTACAAACATTATAATTGCGAAAGTAACTCTGTCTGTCTCTTACTCTTTCGTACCTAAGCTACAGAACCGTATTTAAAGAAATAAGGTGCAGAGTTAATTGGATATTTGGGAAAGAACATAAGATAATAAAGCCAAATATATCTTGAGCTTCTCAGTGCTCCAGAGGGCACGTTAATCTCCAGTCTATCATTATAAATTGTCAGTTTTTAAGCTATATCAGCTTTCTTGGAAACTAGAAAAATCTTATACTAGTGTTTGCCACTTATTATTATTATTATTAAGAGCCATGACTGTCACGCTGCATTTATTTTTTTATTAATTTTTTCATCAAACACAAATTACAAAGTCTCTTGCATTTTTTCATTTTTTGGGAAACTATAATAATAGTACAACAATTATGATCTTACTTGACCACATTTCATGGTCACCATACGTATTAGATACACAGTAATAATGATGCTTTAGAGGGATACCATAAGTAATAAAAGTAGGGAAAACAATATTTTATTTTATTTTAGTAAATACTATAAATAATAAATGAAAATATGTTTTTTGGTTTACAATTGTTAAAATAGCATTAAAATACAAATGTTTTAATTGCGTTCTTGGTCAAGCATTTTTTTAAATAAAAATATTATTTATACTGGCAAGGTGATAGACACAAGGCCCCCGTTATAGCTATCCTTGTCGGCTCGAACTAGTCTCTAAGAAACAGCAAAATAAAATACTTTGAGGCGTTGAAATAGAGTTCATTTTCAGAAACGCTAATTTTGCTCTGTACGGTTTAGTATTATACGTCCATGTGTGTTCTATCGTGCTATGTAGTTAATTATGGTAAAGACAAATGCACAACTCAAGAAAACCATATTGTTTTGATTCCATTAAATTACATTTATAGTAATTCCATACCTTAATTTTAAAAACTTATCGTTAATAATATTTTAGACAAAAATTGAGTGGAAATGATAATTATTTAATTAAATTGAAGGCGTTGAATTAAATAACTCACTGGCAACAATAAAATAATTCGCATGTCACGTTTTATGAAGGTTTCTTCGGTTGTCAAATTCTTATGTCCTCACTCATCGATCTTTTCCGTGGATTCGAGAATTTTGAGACTTATAATAGTAATAGCTAGTTCCGTCGTTACTAGTTGAAATAATCTCACTCTTGCCTTTATCTTTTATTTGACTGATTTAGTTATCAGTCACAAAATACAATGTGTCGTCATCTTAAATAAGTTAATATTTTATTTTAAACTGATGTTAGCTTGGAACACCCCAGTTAGAATCTTAAAATAGCGAAGGCTGTGGAGCTCGCAACCTTTGAATAAAAACAATTGTAAAGTTGTGGGTGCTCGATAAACCAAAATGGCAAATACAAAAGAGGAAAATATGCCGAGTGAATCAGATAATTTAGTTGTTAGAGAAAATAACGATACGGGAGAGCTTGCTGCAGGTGACAATGTGGATGTAAGTACCATTTAATGGAATTTTACGTTTTTGCGAAAATCTACATTTTTTTATATAATATAAGTCATAGGAAAACTTTACATCTTTTTTTTCTTTCAGATTAATGCTGAAATCGACGAGCAACGTCGTAGGATGCAACCAACTAAGATGGAATCCTTTTTCGCAATAACAAAATCGTTAATCATTCGCGCTTTGGTTGTTTACTTCATTACATCTATGTTTCGACAACCAGCTGCACCAAAAGCTGATGTAAATTACCCAGCAGGCACACCTCGCACACCTGCTGTTAATATGTTTAACAATGGCACAATATTAGATATGTATTCTTATCTGTCAGACCATGAGGACTTAGACAGCATTGACAATGCACAATTAATTTGGAAACAAACTGGGCTTACTTACGGAGACTGGACTGGAGGGCCGAATGGCGATGGAACTTACACATATTCAACTGAAATTGAGGCATCAACAGCACTTAAGAACAATGGTTCTATGTACCTCCATGTATATTTTGTGCCAACGGGAAAATCACCTAATATCAAAGATAAAAATACATATGCAGGTCCATACATTACATACGGGAAGAAAATGTTGAATAAGTATAAGAAATTACGTTATCTCAAAACTCACAACTTATTGACTGGACAGACTGAGAAATCAGAAGAAGAAATAAAGAAAGCAGAAACCATGAAAGAAGAAATTGTATCACACTGGCATCCTAATTTAACATTGAACTTGGTCACAGATCAGACAGCCTGGATGCAGGGAAGTGTGCCTCCACCGTTGGATGAGTTTATATATTTCTTGCCCGAAGGAAAAGAGTATAAACCAGCAGTATTTCTAAATGATTACTGGAATATGATGAGGGACTATGTTCCCATCAATAAAACGACAACAAAACTGCAATTGCAACTAACTTATCAACCATTAAGTCTTTTCAAGTGGCAACTATATACAGCGCAAGCTATGAGAGATAAGTTAAGCATGTTCTCTGCTTTGGGAGCAGATGAGCAGGATGAGGAGCAGGATACAGTGAAAGAACTACTTCTAGACACTTCTCCTTATTTACTGGCTCTGACCATATCTGTGTCTGTGTTACATTCCATATTTGAGTTGCTAGCTTTTAAAAATGATATACAATTTTGGAACAACAGGCAATCTCTCGAAGGTCTCTCTGTGCGATCAGTATTTTTCAACGTGTTTCAATCCACTGTTGTCCTTCTCTATGTACTTGATAATGAAACTAATGTTATGGTGAGGATTTCATGTTTCATTGGATTGCTGATTGAAATATGGAAAATCAATAAAGTTATGGATGTGAAGATAAATAGAGAGGAAAGAATATTCGGAATACCAAAGTTAAGCTTTACTGACAAAGGATCTTATGTGGAGTCCAGCACCAGAGAATATGACACTTTAGCTTTTCGTTACCTTAGTTGGGCATGTTTCCCACTGTTAGTTGGGTACGGCATTTATTCCTTGCTCTATCAAGAACACAAGGGATGGTATTCTTTCATACTGAATATGATGTATGGATACCTGTTGACATTTGGATTCATTATGATGACGCCACAGTTGTTTATAAACTATAAGTTAAAATCTGTGGCACATTTGCCATGGCGTATGATGACATATAAATTCCTCAATACTTTCATTGATGATATATTTGCATTTGTTATTAAAATGCCGACTATGTATCGTATAGGCTGTTTCAGGGATGGTAAGTATTTAAGTATATACATGTAATCTGTTACAATGTTAGAAGTTTCAACTTAAAACTGATTAATCATTTTTATTATGTTACAGATATTGTATTCTTCATCTTCCTCTATCAACGCTGGATCTATAAGGTTGACAACAAACGTGTTAATGAGTTTGGTTTCTCTGGTGAAATGGAACAACAGCAAAAGGAATCCAAAAATGGTAATTTAGCTATAACTGAAGGAGAACAAGTAGTAGCAGACAAAAAAAATGATTAAATGAATTTGTTTTGACTAAGTAGTTAGTAGAAATTATTAACTGTATTATTAATTAATATAATATAAAATGTGTTGTGTATGTTTAAGTATTTTTTCCTTGTTACTAGGGAGATGCATTTTTAGTGTAATTGTCTTAAAATTCGTATATATTAAATGTTTCAATTTTTTTATCATAAAATATATTGTCAATGTCATTTTTTAAGAGCATATTATGTACTTGATGTTCTACCAAAAAACAAGTAAATGTTACTTTGTAAGTCTGATTGGACTGTAACTTAAACATTGGTTAAATCAAATGATATATGATTTATTAGCATCTATATTTCTTGGAATGATATTAATACATACAAGATAAGCAATTACAGTCTAGTTGATAGTTTTCTGGAACAGTTAAATGATATTACAAGACAGACTCTAGGTACATACGAGAGTTAATGCTTACATTTGGGTTAATACAACAAAGTTTAGTGTTTATATGCTGATAATATATGAATATGAATTCAACTGAACGTAATGTCATTTGGTTTCGCCATTGTTTTCATTGCACAAGATCTGTTTCATTTATTAAATATTTTATCGTATGCACTTCAAACTTCATCTTTTGCTGTATATGTATTGATCAAAAACTCTTTATTAAAGTTTAAATTGATTATGTTGTTCAAAAGGGAATTTATTACAAACCTCTACTAAATAATCTGATATAGTGGCACTTTGCTGACGTTGCCTTCATGGCGAAAGTTAAGAGTGAGAACTAATTTGTAAATATAAGAACGCACAAGACAATAATTAAACCATATTTGACAAAAACTTCGTAACATGTGCTTACCATATTTCAGAAGTAATTAAATTTAAATATTAAACCTAAAACTGGGTAAAAATAAAAAGTCTGTAGTATAATTTTGAATCTATATTTCAGTAATAAGCGAAGTACATTCTAAAGACATTTTCAATTCACATTTTTAATGAATAAACAATCATAATTCTATAAGATTGATAGGGGTATATCCGCTAAGATTTCCGGTCGACGAGGGGCTCAATATTGTGATTTTTTTGTTATAAACATTGTAGCATGGTGATATTGGAAAACAAATATAAAATAAAAGTACTCATAGTATATCGATATCAGAAGCACAGATCGTTGTTAGCAATATCAAGTTGTAACTTGTTGGTTGTAATGATCACTCATTTGCCTCTCTGCCCCGAAACATTCAGACAGTAATTACACATATTTATTCCTCCTTATTTATTATTTTCAAAGTAGTAAAACACATTAGATAAAAGCGTGCTGGTTACACAAAATGTATATATTTTTTTTACATTTTCAGATTTTCTTATAGCCTTGTGTGATAACTAAGAACAGTGATGGCATCCTTACCATTTACAACTGAATCGTTTAAAATATTATTAATTATTTGCGAATATTACACTACTCACTATAACATTACACCGACTTATTCAATCTAGAATGAACTGACAATACTACATAAGTACATAAATAGGTAATGAATTTTATGGCTTATAAATGAAATCTAAAAATGCTAGTCTGCATTGCTACATGCAATGTCTATATACTATTACAAATTATGCACGAATTCATGATAAAGAATATGTTCCATACAATTATAAGTAATTAAAATTTCACAACATTCAAATTTATAGTAAGTAATAGGCGCCAAACAACGCTTTCTACACTCATAGCCCCACACTAGGATTTTCTCCTGTGTCGTGAGTGCCATGGACACACAAAGACG
>DWTU01000285.1:0-19090 GCA_018251515.1 Cecropterus confusis | reverse complement strand
AATGAAAGTTAAAAGTAAAAAGAAAGAAGAACAAACTTTGCAGAGAAATCTTTCTCTCAGTACCATACACGAGGAACGGACGTCCCAAATGTACGATACTCCGATTGGAGATAGAACTTTAGACGATAAGGGTGAAATATCCTTTTCCTTTGATGGTAAAGAAGTTTCAGTATCTCTATACGAAACGCCTGACTTGACAGAAGAAGAAGCACTACAAATCGTTGAAATGTATGCAGATCAACTATCTGAAAACGTTACTGAGCACAATGTTGTTGAACTTCCACCTTTAAGATTCGTTAAAGAGACCTCTACTTCTGGCAACCTTCTCATGGAAGCGATAATAATTGATGTTTCTCCCGAATATTTCACATCCCCAGAAGAAGACCTCAGAACCGAAGCAGACATCGAAGATATATCAATTGCCGATGAAAACGGTCCTCCACAGTTATCATTAGATCAAGATCAAGATATTATTGGTGAAGATTATTTAGAGAAAACCATGGCTCTTTTATCGGATGAAAAAGCTGATCTCCCTAAAAAAATAAGAAGAAAAAAGTCTGATTCGCAAAAAAGCGTTGATGATTACTTTAGTTTATCACGTGACCAGTCCCTCTCTGAAGAGAAAAAAGACGATGATACTCAAATGCCATCAGAAAGCGACTTACAAAGTTTTGCAAGCGCGAGAAGTTCTGGGAAGCCGAAATCTAAATCTTCTAAACCTTCAGTTGAGGAACCAGTTTTTCAGTCCCATGAATCCTCGGAGCTTACAAAGACTATGATGCTTAAAGAGGATATTCAAAGTATGACCATTAAACCCGACGTTGCAACACCTAAAACAAAACGCGAACGTAGAAGTAGTCGAAGTTCAAGAAGATCTAGTTCTGGCAGTGAAAAATCTTTAGGAAAATTGAAAGACGAAGTAAGTCAGTTCAAAGTTGAACAACCACCTAAAAAGCTAATAGCAGATGAAGAATACAAAACAAAAATAAGTAATGTCGCTAATTCTCTTTCCAAAATTATCAACGATGTTCAAATTATAGAAAGGGATATTATACTACAATCTGAACTAATGTCTTCAGCTGCAACGGCATCAAAAAGCTTGGAAATTATTGGAAGTCTTATATCGCCTATTTCTGAAATACACAGTATAGCCGAAGCAGCTAAAGAAGATGCTCTTGTGAACCCCCAAATTAATAGCGCTTTATTTAATAATCTTCCTCAATCATTTAAAATACTTTATCAATCATTAACTATTATTGAAAAGTGTATTGATGTGGAAAGTGACAGCAAAACCTTGGTTAAAAAGACATGTATATCCTTAATTGAAAAGTGTGGCAATGATATTCAAATGGTTGTTAATGAAATTAGCTCATTATTAACAAAGAAGAATCTTGATGTTGAACCTAAAATAGTTTCTGAAATTGAATCATTGAGTGCTGAGATGATTAATTTAATAAGATTTTCTGCGGACACTATCAAAGCTAGAAGTTTGTTACATGAAGCAAGTGAATTTAAGTCCGATGAACCTTCTTCAGAATTACAACATTCAAAAGATACACAAAAGGCTATTTTTGAGTTAAAAAGTCCACTTCGATCCTTACTACGTATTGTTGAAAGTACGGAAAGAGGAAATTTTGTAGAAGCATGTAGAATAAAAAATAGTGAAATTATTTTAGATGATATGTCAGCTTCTATTCAAGATCTTCAAGAAGCTTTAGAACAAATTGAGTCTCTTTCAGTAAAAGAAGCAACTTCAAATCTGTTGAAGTACAACACTGAGATTATTGAAACTGTTATGGATTCTGTTTTGAAATTAAGAAGTTCAATTGAGCAACTCTCGAATGAGAGTGAAAAATCAGAAAACGAAGATATTTTAAAAGAAGTTTTGTCAACAGTAAAATTAAATCTAAATGAAATATCTTCACATATTGAGGTATTTGAAAATAATGTTGGAAAATTTGATATACTACAAAGCGAAAATAAATTAGAAGTTCTCCAAAAAATGGCTCAAACTCTCATTTCATTTGAAAACATTTTACCGACCTTGGATGTAGTATCTGGTGTTAAGGATCATATGGTTGCATTCCACAAAAATTTGACAAAAATATTGGAAAATGTTATTGAAAGCAACGATGCTACAAAATATTTTGTTTTCATGGAAATATGTGATTCTATCAACAGAGTAAATAGTTTAGTAAAAAACATAGAATCACATGATTTATTCTCTCTAACATGTTTAAGCAACACTCTTAGAATAATTCAAGATCAGCTCATTCAAAACGTCTTTGAACCTGAATTAAACTGTTCTGTCTTAAATAACATCGAAGACATTTTAATTAATTTGCTTAAAAATATTAACTTGGCAGAAGAAGTAAGCTTAAAAACTGATTCTGATCGCATTTATGAACTAGATGTAACTAAATATGAAGAATCGAAACCTAATGTAGTTATAGAAAGCATAGAACAATCAATTGCTGCAATAAATAGTATAATAACTGAAGAATGTGCAAAATACTTCAAGGAAACTTTGATCCCTATACTAGAAAAAATCAGACCGAACTTAGTAGAACTAAAACAAAACATTGCGTCAATGACTGCAGTTAATACGGAACAAGAAGAACACACTTCTGAGATATCAGAAATTTCTATTAAGCAATTTCTTGCCAATCCTCTATGTAAATTGTATGAGAATGTTGTAGTTTTAAATCAAACTATAATGGAAAATGTTGAAAGCTTTAGAGAAAATTCTGCAGTGGCCGCTACATATGCTCAGCCTCTTCACGAATTGCACACAACATTAGAAGTATTACAACAGGAAGTACTATCTCAACATGGTGAAGATATTTTGTCTTATGAAAATGCCGAAAATATAGCAAATGTCGTGCAAAATCTACAAAGCTGTATAGTACTTATACAAGAACAATCTGGTGTTGAAACCGCTGATGAAATGTCAACGTTAGAAGATGTTTCAGGTATTAAAACAACGGCTGAAATGATGCCTTCGGATCATTTAGTTTTACCAACTACGGAAGAGGTTGTAACTGAACAAGTCACAGGAATACTGAAACAAGCACAAACTGATTCGAAGACAGCACAAACATTACAAACACTAAATGAACATTTAGCAGTGTTGCTGAATCCAGACATAGTAGAATTCTTAGACACTCTTTCTGAAATGAGTGATTATACTAGTCTGAAATCAGTCGATTTTAGCTTAGGAGAGTTAAATGAAGGCATACAAGAAATTTTACATCCCATATTAATAGAAAATACGAATGAACTTCTTGATTCATTGGATATATCGAAGTTCGTAGAAATAGCAGAGCCTATGCAAGAGCTCCACCAAAGTCTGTCAGTTATAGACGCAAGTAACATTCCAATATATGAAAATATTCTTCAAATGCCTTCGGAAAAAATACATTCCGCTGTTGAAAAACTTTCTGAATTCAAATATCAATTAGAACAAAGTTTAAACGTCATTATACCTGCAATTGAAACTGCTGACAAAACCTTAGAAATTTCTAGTAATATTAATTTACTCAAAAAAAGTTGCGTTGGCCTAAAAAATACCATTCTGGATTCAGAAGAATATACAGTTGCGATGAAACCAGAAGTATTTGCCTTTAGTGAAACACTTAATAGCTTTCTGGAAGCAACAAACACTCAAGAGGGCATTGATGTGACAGTCGTAAAAAGTTTGACAGAAGATTTATATGACAAATTGTTGATGGTTCAAGATGAATTAATTCAATATGCTCCACAGCCCACTAATAAAATGGCCCAAGAAGTTAAATTAATAGAGACGGTGCACGAACTAGAAAATAAGATCGCAATTTTAGAACAATATCATTTCGTTGAGTTATCACGTGCTTCTGATATTGACTCACACATTTCATCACAAATTGCGATTGAATTACAAACTGACTCACTTATGCAAATAAGTGATTTAGTCAACGAAGCCGTAAATGTAGTTCAAGATGTAAGCCATGAAACTTATACAGCAGATTTGATGATATTGGAGGACTTTTTTAAAACCTGTAAACATGAATTTTCTATATTAAGGTGCTTAATAACGAAACGTCCTTCTCAAAAGAAAATAATAAGATTGATTCAAGAATTCGGCGTTCTGAGAAGTATCGTTAATGATTTCAAACTAAAACGCTCTGAGTTGTCTTTAACTGAAGATATGAATCAACTATTAAATAATTTTATTTTAAACCTTGATGCATCTATGAAAGAAATACAAGAAGCTCTGATTAGGTTAGTTGATTCCCAATCAAAATTATTAATCGAAACACCTGTAAAAGTTCTTGATTGTAATACAAACCTCCTAATGCAAGTTATAAAAAATAATAAAACCGTATATATTGAAGATTTAGTAAAGAAATTTGGTGAGGTTATTGAAAGTATTCGACCACATGTCTATAACATAAAATCTGACATAATTGAAGAGTTACAATCACCTGCTATATCATTGCAGTTACCAACAGAAAAAAGTATACTCAACGAAAGTATGGATTCGTTTTATAATTATTTGGAGGAGCAAATGACCAATATAGTCAATGACGATCACAGACAAATTGTCGAAAGTATTTTACACTGTTTGCAAAAATATCAAGATTATAAAGATGTGGTTGGAAAAAGTAAAATTTTGATGCTTCTAAAATGTCTATCAGAATGTTCCACAACTTTGAAAGAAATGTTAACTGATGAAGAAGATCAAAATAAAAAACCACTAATCCAATCTGAAGACATCGCTTTAAAAACTATATTAAATGCAATGGTAGAGCCCCTCCAAAATCTTCGCAGTCAATTATTGTGTGTTCAAGAGCAAATAACATCTGGTGCAGACGAAGAATCTATTTCCATTGATTTGACTTCTACTGAATCATATGTGCAAGCTTTAACAGAAATTAATACGGACGTTTTAAAAGTTCTACAATCGGAAAACACCTTTGTTGATGAAGCTGACTTATCACTTATTGAGAATCTTGATAAAGAAATAAGTACACTCCAAGAAAATATACAAACAGTAGAAAACTCGGGAGTTGCTATTGTCGCTAAACAAATTGCGTTACCTCTGGAAGACATAGAGAAATCATTACTTTTAGCTAAAGAAAAAGGGAACATTGAAAGTAAAACTAAAATATCTAAAGGTGAGTTTAAACTTATTATAAAAAATTTTAAGCATATAATGTACTTACACTGTGAAATATGATGTTATTTAAAATTTGGCATTTTTGTTGTAGATATCAATTCGAATATTAGTTCTTTGGAACATTGTTTAAATCGTTTTATAGAACTTCAGACAGATTTATTGGAAGTCTCCGAATCCGAACTATTTATAGGCATTGATTTAAAAAAATGCTTATCTCTTGCGTTTGAAATAGTGGCATTAATGACCGCAACGGAAAATTTAGACAATATTGATTTGTTACAAGGATTAAAAAAGGACAAAATTACAGAACTAATAAATATGTTATCGAAATTTGATTGGCTTAATACAGATTACTTAAATGGGACCCGAGATGAGGTAGTAATAGAAAAATTGAAACGCGTTTTTTTGGCATCTTATCAATTATTAGCAGAACTAAATCCTGTCGATAATAATTTAAAAGAACGCGATGAAAACATTCCGGAAGGTAAATTCGTTGTTTGAAATGTAAAAAAATAAAAATGTGTTGGTTTACTTTAACATTTCAATAATATTTAATTGTAAAGCTTTCGATCAGACCATCATTATCACATACGGCTATGTATCTATATAATTATCATATAAGCTGTGATAGATATATTTTTGCCGTATATTCAAACAAACCAATACTGGTTGTGACGTTGAATATTTTAAATAACACTACAGTAATACTACCTTCAAAGGCTATGCACGATGTTTGTAAACAAATACATTGTTTCATCCTATGTTTGTCACATTTTATATACATATCTTTTAAATTAATGTAAGTACTAAAGGTCTAGGTGTACTAGAAGATTATTGAAAATCCTAGCAAAGGACCTTTCATCATGTATCGAATAATCATGATGTTTTATAGTGCATATTGTCATCATCTGCAGTTTTTCAGCTTATATCTATTATAAATAACCATACATATTTGTATTTACATGTGTATTTCTAACTTTTACGAAACGTAATATAACAGTAATGTTAATTGCCATTAAATACTTTATTTTTTACGATTTATGTTGACAAGAATAGATGTGAACATAAATCATCATAACAACAATCCTCTTGCATATATTGTTTTAACAAATGCTTCTATACAATGAGAGTGATGTGGAGAAGGGATGTAATGATTTAATTTTATTTTTCAGACAAAGCTGAAGCACTTTTGCATCATATAGAACAATATATTGAATTTGTCGAGATAGTAGAAGAAGTTTCTGCAGTCATTAAAGTAGACGATTTACTGGAAACCGCAAATCTTGCCAGGGAATTACGTGAAAGTATTGATGATGTCAATAAAGAACAAAAAGATGTACATGTTCAAATAGGTACAGAACAGGAATTATTAATGCAAAAGCTGCAAAAAGCTCTATCTGCACTTCAAGTACAAGCGTTAGATAGTGTATTGGAAATGGCGCCGGCATTTGATGATGATAAAAGACAACATGTGCTTGAAGTTGTCGCGTTATTGGAGGCAGATATTAGGGCTATTATTGGCATTCAAACAGCTGTGGTAGCTCCATTTGAAAGTGCAAAGCCAAAGGAACATGTAACTTCAACTACAGAAATGATAGAATCTGATACAAATGTAGAAATTATGGACGCTAAGAAAGAAATGAAGTCCGGTACAGAGATTGTCAGTGACGAATCAAAGAATAAAATTATTGAATCTAATTCAATTCCTGAGGAATTCCAAACGATAATATCTGAGGATGTAAGTGAAATGTCAGGTATTGTCGATCAATCAGAGCACTTACCTACGTGTGAAACAGTAATACATGAATTTGCGTCCGATGAGGAAGTTTTACCATTGACTGTTATAAGTGAAACATCAACAGCTATCCCGATTGTTGAAGTCAAAGACGTGACAATGTTGGATCAAGATGCGACGCCGATAATCTCGACTATTGGTAACTATTTTATTGGTGTTTTTATATAATTAACGGGGGTGAAACCGCAGGGCACAGCTAGTTGTTTATCTTCTTTTCTATGAGAATATGTATTATTAACATTGCTTCAAACAATATATTTTATTTTATGTGCAAAAATAGTAAACATTCTCTTTTGCGCTAAATGTTAATTTGTGTCCTTGATTTAGATGCCAGTACCGCAAATAAAATAAAAGATGTTAGAGAGGCTACCAGAATGATAACCCCCCTCCGCACACAGTAAACATAATTTGCAACGCAGTATAATTTTTAGATGAACTATAACTAGATTAACATTAATCAATTTTATCTGTCGAATGCGTTGCATGATTTCGGTTTAAATAATATTATACTTTTAAGTCTGTAATAAAAACGTTATATTTAAAAATATATTTTATGATTAATTAATTACCAGCATTATTTTTGTTATTTATAATGAGTAAATTAATATTTTTCAGGAACATTTGTGCAACATATCGACGAATACATACGTGAAGATGTAATCGAAACGATTAATAAGTTAGCAGAAATTGTAGGCAATAAAGATCTTGAAGCGTCGGTTAATGTGGCAAAAGAATTACGGGAGAGTATTGTTGCTTCAGAAGTATCACCTCTAGAAACTGTTGCAATATTACAAGACGATGGCCACAAAGAGCAGAAAGAAAATATTATAAAGTTACAAGAAGCATTAGATATACTTAACGTGTTGACGATACATAATGTAGAAGAATTAAAATCTTCAGTTGATGAAAAATCACTTAAATGTGTTACTGAGGCTGTTAATAATCTTCATACTGACGTGATTACAATTACCCCACCTCCAATTTTGGAAAGCGAACATGTTGATGAAGGTGTCAAAGATGTTTTAAAAATACAGGACTCTTCTGAGTCGAAGGAACAAAAAGAAATAATTGAAGAAATTACAGCCGAAGTCAAGACTATTATGGCGGATATTCAGGAAACTGCACAAGATTTGGACATACTCTCTAAACAAGAAGAAGAAGAAGTTGTAGCTTCTGGTTTAGAGGATCAAATAAAAGAACAGTCGGAGCCTACGACACAACTGCATCGTACCGATGATAAAGAAAGTGGTGCCGTAGCTACATCAGTGCCGTTCGACGACTTAGCCCATATTGAAGAAATTACTGGTAAGATTAAGTATTATATACCGTTTTGCTCATAGATTCGAAAATTTCAACTTTATCTATTACCTATCAACTATGATATCAAACTATTTTAAAATAAAAGTATAATTCCACTTAATGTTAAAAATAATTGTTATTTCTGTTTTCACCTATCTCAAAGTAGAATGATTTATGATTTCTCTATCAATTAAAAATAAAATAAATATGAAAGTATAAGGCATTCTACATAATTTATATAAAGTATAAACCAACTATTAAATTAAGTTTTATTTTCAGACGAGACTCTTATCGTAGAAGATGTCGACTCAATGAAAAAGCTGCAAATGCTCTTAAGTGAGGTCAATAACCAAGTTGATTTATCATCAAGCAATGAAACAGTGGATGATACAGAATTGTTGCGAAACATACTTGATGAGGTACAAACAGTTATCATTAAACTAAAGCGTGATTTTAATGGAAGTGCTAATGATACTCTCAATGAAACTCTAGAAGATTTAGAGTGCAGTGTGAGAAGTGTTCAACTTCAAATGGATGAAAATAGTGCACCAGAGCTTTTAAAAGATGCTTGTGCTACTTTGCAATTGTTGGTAACTAACATGAGTGATATAAAGGACCACGTGACCCATCCAGTCATTGAAAATACTGAGAGTCTAATGCAAAAATGTTCTAAAAATACAGAACTGACTATACAGTTATTAGATGATGCCTCTAAAGCAGACGTTGATGGTCAACTACAAGGAATTATATCAAAACTTAATGTTGTGAGAGATACTTTGAAAACATTGTGGTCCACATTCCGAGGTGATGCTCACACTCTAATAAACAATGGAATTGATGTAATTCAAAGTCTTGATCAAATGGAAGAACAAATATTTTCTTTAGAAAAAGATATTGATTCATCTGCTTGTAATCCAGTTGTCAAAGATAGCATAGTTCTTGCTGTCCATACAGTTTACGAAAATATTTCAAATATGAGAAGTACAATCACTAGTATCCAAAAAGACTACATGTATGAGAATTATGGAAAACCATCAGAGAAGTTTTTGCATTCTTTAAAAAACATTGCTATAATATCCGAATGCGATAATAAAAATAATTGGAAAAATTTAGGAAAATGCCTACGACAAGTTTTAAATCATTTTGAGGATATCAAATTTTACGTGAATTTCGACAAAACTGCAAGAATACCAAGTGACGCAGCATTTACTAAAATAGTTCTCTATGAATTGACCAAGGAATTAAACGATGTGGTTCTTCCAATCATTCGTGAATTATATCCAGAAATTTCTAATAATGTTAGCGAAATTTTGAAGAAGGTAGAAGAAAATCAATTATCTTTAGAGTCCCGCACTACTTTAGAAGTTAAAGAAAAGATTCCAATTTTTAAAAATATTTCAGAGCAAATTTTAGTTTTGACAGAGATTATAAGAAAGAGTGCAAATGAATTATCTCAGAAAGCAATAAAGTTAGAAGGAAAAGAGGAAGAATATGGTGAAAATCCTGAGCAAGAAGTATCTTCAGTAGATACACTTATGGAACAAAAGAAAGCTCCTTCAGAAGTTGCAGACGTAGATTTCCAAGAGACTGCAACTGCTGAGTTAGAGGAAGAAAAATCACTGCTTGTAACAGATTCAATTCCGACCTTGGACACACAAGATTTAACAAACACGGAAGACGTCAGACGTCAGGAAGAAGAAGACATTCAATATATGGAAGGTAAAGAGGAAGACAGTTCTGCAAAATTGTCTTATATTACTGAAACACCAGCGCAAGATGTAGCCGATATTCCAAAAGAAGAAAGTTTATTAGAAGAAGAGATAAATAACTTAAAAATGACTAAAGATGTTGATAAAGAGTTAGAGCTGCTAGGCGAAGAGAGTACATTGCTTTCAGAAAGCAATGATGATACAAAAGCGCAATTACAGGAAGAACTTCCAAGTACTTCGTCTAAATTGGATGAAACATTCCTACAAGAAGAAAAAGCAAAAGACGAAGTAAAGCAAGATAAAGAAATTAAAGATATTGAAGAAGAAGAAAAGATAGATAAAGGAATTGCCGATACTAAAACTACTGAAGTCGAAAGCATGCGCCTAGAAGAGGAAAAAGAAAGTGGGACGGAAGGGAAGGAATTGGACGCAAGGTTACAAGATCAAAAAGAAGAAGCAATCAAACGCAAAGAAGAGGAAGATGAAGTTGATTTAACAAAGGAAGAAATGAAAACTCAGAGAAGAACAGATGACGGAACCTTGCAACAAGAGAAGGATGAGGTAGAAAAACATTACACTGAATTGGAAGAAAAACTTCAAGATGAGGAAGAAGTTGAGATAAATACTAAGGATGAAGAAAAGCTTCAGCTAGAAAAAACAACGCAAGATAGTGAAAAGATGTATGAAGAAGAAGTAGATACACAGACGAAAGACGCCGAGATAAAGCAAGAAAGTGAAAAGAAATGTGAAGAAGAAGTAGAGAGCTTACAAAAACAAGATGAAGAGAACATTGATATAGAAATACAGGAAATCGAGAAAAAGCGACAAGATGATAAAGATGCATTACAAAAGCAACAAGAAGAAGCAGAATCAAAACCAAAGGAAGAGGAAGAAAACCTGTTCTCTGAAAAGGAACAACCAGAAATCAATAAGAAACGGCAATATGATGAAGATGCATTACAAAAGCAACAAGAAGTGGCAGAATTAAAATCAAATGAAGAGGAAGGAAAACAGCGCCTTGAAAAAGATCAACCAGAAAATGAAAAGATTCGGCAGGAGGATGAAGATGCATTACAAAAGGAAAAAGAAGAAGAAGGAATAAAAGGCAAGGAAGACAAAGAAAAACTGCGTACTGAAAAGGAAGAATCCAAAACCGAGAAGAAGCCACAGGATGATGATAAAGATGCAGTACAAAAGCAAAAAGAAGAAGAAGTGACAAAAGGCAAGGAAGATGAAGAAAAACTGCGCACTGAAAAAAAACAATCAGAAATCGAGAAGAAGCGACAGGATGATGAAGGTGCATTACAAAAGCAAAAAGAAGAAGAAGAGATAAAAGGCAAGGAAGATGAAGACAAACTGCGCACTGATAAGGTACAATCCAAAATCGAGAAGGAGCAACAAGATGATAACAAAGATGCATTACAAAATCAGAAAGATGAAGAAAAGACAAAAGGTAAGGAAGATGAAGGAAAACTGCGCACTGTAAACGAACAAGTAGAAATTGAAAAGAAGCGGCAGGCTGATGAGGATGCATTACAAAAGCAAAAAGAAAAAGAAGAGCTAAAAGGAGAGGAAGATGAAGACAAATTGCGCATTGAAAAGGAACAAACAGAAATCGAGCAGAAGCGACAGGACGATGGAGATGGAATACAAAAGCAAAAAGAAGAAGAACAGGTAAAGGGCAATGAAGATGAAGATAAAGTGCTTACTGAAAAGGAACCACCAGAATACGAGAAGAAGCCAGAAGACGAAGAAGTATCATTACAAAAACAAATGGAAGAAGCAGATTTAAAACTTAAGGATGAGAAAGAGGAAGTTCGAACGGAAAAAGAACAACAAAAAGGTGAGAAAAAGATATTAGAAGACACAGAAGCATCGATTAAAAGCGAAGAGGAAGAACAAAAGCTTCTTCTAGAAGAAGAAATACAAGAAACTAAAGAAAGAATTGAGGAAGACGCAGAAATCTCACAAAAACAGAAAAATGAAGCAGAAATCTGCTTTGAAATGGAAACAGAGGAGCTTGAGAAAAATCATCTAGATAATAGAACGCAAAAACAACAAGATAAAGCAGAGTTAGAACACAAAGAAGATCAAGATAAGCATTGCGTGGAAAAAGAACAACAAGACGTAGAGAAAAAGCGACCGGAGGAAGAAGTTGCATTACAAAAACAAAAAGAAGAATTAAAATGTAAAGAAGAGGAAGAGAAACTGCACACGGAAACAGAACAACAAGAAGACGGAAAAAAACGACAAGATGATAAGGCTGCATTACAAAAGCAGACAGATGAACAGATCAAACGCAAAGAAAACGAAGACAAACTTCAAGAAGAAAAAGAACAACAAGAAGTAGAGATACAAGGACAAGATGAAGAGTCTGCACTACGAAATCGAAAAACAGAAGCAGAGTTAAAACGGAAAGAAGAGGAAGAGGAACTGGTTACTGAAAAAGAACAACAAGAGGTGGAGAAGAAACGTCAGGATGAAGAAGCTGCTTTACAAAAACAAAAAGAAGAAGTAGAGTTACAACGCAAGCAAGAGGAAGAGAAACTCCTCGTGGAAAATGAACAACAAGAAATCGAGAAGAAGCGCCTACATGAAGAAACAGCGCTTCAAAAGCAAAAAGAAGAAGCAGACTTAAAACGGAAAGAGGAGGAAGAGAAACTTCGCATTGAAGAAGAACAACAAGAAATGGAGAAGAAACGACGAGATGAAGAAGCTGCATCACAAAAGCAAAAAGAAGAAGCAGAGTTACAAAGCAAATACGAGGAAGAAAAGCTCTGCGTGGAAAAAGAAAAACAAGAAATCGAGAAGAAGCGCCTAGATGAAGAAGCAGCGCTACAAATGCAAAAAGAAGAAGCAGAGTTAAGACAGAAAGAGGAGGAAGAGAAACTTCGCGTAGAAAAAGAACAACTAGAAATGGAGAAGAAACGACGAGATGAAGAATCTGCAACACAAAAGCCAAAAGAAGAAGCAGAGTTACAACGCAAGCAAGAGGAAGAAAAACTCTACGTGGAAAAAGAACAAGAAACTGAAAAGAAGCGCTTAGAAGATGAAGCGGCAGTACGAAAGCAAAAAGGAGAAGCAGTGTTAAAACGCAAAGAGGAGGGAGAAAACCTTCGCGTAGAAAAAGAACAACAAGAAGCGGATAAAAAACGTCATGTTGAAGAAGCGGCCTTACAAAAACAAAATGAAGAAGCAGAGTTAAAACGCAAAGAAGAGGAAGAGAAACTTCGCGTGGAAAAAGAACAAGAAGCGGATAAAAAACGTCATGATGAAGAAGCGGCCTTACAAAAACAAAAAGAAGAAGCAGAGTTAAAACGCAGAGAAGAGGAAGAGAAACTTCGCGTGGAAAAAGAACAACAAGAAGCGAATAAAAAACGACAAGATGAAGAAGCTGCATTACAAAAACAAAAAGAAGAATTAGAATTACAACGCAAGCAGGAGGAAGAGAAACTCCGTGTGCAAAAAGAACAACAAGAAATCGAAAAGAAACGCTTAGATGACGAAGCAGCATTACGAAAGCAAAAAGAAGAAGCAGAGTTAAAACGAAAAGAAGAGGAAGAGAAACTTCGCGTAGAAAAAGAACAACAAGAAGTGAAGAAGAAACGACAAGATGAAGAAGCAGCACTACAAATGCAAAAAGAAGAAGCAGTGTTAAAACGCAAAGAAGAGGAAGAGAAACTCCGCTCTGAAGCCGAGATAAAACTTAAAGACGACGATCAAAAAATTCGTCTCGAAAAGGAGAAGGCAGAAATTGAAAAGAAACGTCCTGAAGAAACAGAAAACTTACAAAAGCTAGAACCTGAGATAGATATAAAGCACAAAAAAGAAAAAAAGAAAACCCGACCTGGAAAGGAAAAACAAGATAAAGAAAAAATACGTCAACAGGAGGCAGATGAAATGAAATTACAAAAAGGAATTGAAGAAGCCCCGGATCAGAATAAAGCTGAAATTAAAAAGGAGCATAAACAGGAAGAAAATGTTTTACCTGCAGAAAGCGATGACATAAGCAAGAAAACAAGTGACCGTAAACAGGATACTGAAACGAAGAAATTTAGAGTGACAGATAGTGACACAGAGAAACAAATGCAATTCCCTAAACCTACTGTAGATCGTTCATTAGATAAATCAGAAATCAAAGGTACTGCCATAGAAGCCCACGAGAAATCTTCTAAGTTTAATGGTTCAATCGACAAATACAAAGTCGGTGAAATAGATATCTCCTCTTTGGGTGAAACAAAATACGAGTGTAAAGAAAAACCTGTTTTTATTGATTACAATAACAAAGATGTTGGCTTGGAAATGTACAGGCCGCCAGGATATATTGAGAAAAGAAATGAACAAAATATCCATATTACCGCAGTAGATCTAGATACATCAGTCAGAACGCCTACTACATATAGAGCCCAAAGTCTTTTGAATCAGGCACAATTACGGTCTTCAACGCCACAATACGAGATAAGCCGAAGTTCGGAATCAATAGAAAAACGGGATGCGAAGACTGCATCTAAAGCGCTCAGTGAAACTAGAAGTACTTTAATTGAAAAACGTACAGGCGCGTCACGAGATCATAAACGAAAACCAGTATTTTCGACATATTTGACGGATAGGACAGCAGTCGAAGGTTCAAGGGTAAAACTCACTTGTAGTGTGTTGTCATCGAGTGATCCGACAATAACTTGGTTTAAAAATGGCGTTTTACTGGACAATAAATTAAAATATCGAACGAAATTTGTAGACGGCTTAATAACACTTGAAGTACTTAACGCGGTTCCAAGTGATTCTGCTGAGTATACTTGTACTGTACAGAATGACAGTGGATCGGTTAACAGTTCAGCAAACTTAAAAGTATATCCTAGTTTTGAAGCGTCACCTATACCTCCAACATTTACAAGATCTATCCGAGGTTCGTATATAAAATATTTTAATGTCCTAGTCAGCTTTACTTCTTTCTAAACTTTATATATACATACTTTTTGACGGTTGAAATAACACAGATCATTTTTACAGATACGTACCATTTAGCTGAGAACGAATTGGTGTTAGAATGCAGAATTCGTGGCCAACCGTTGCCTACCATAACCTGGCTAAAAGACGATCGGCCAATTAGTTCTGATGACCGGTATCAAGCTTATTATCTCGCTGACGGTGTATGCAGATTAGCTATTAGCGCACCTACAACTGATGATAGTGGAAAATACACATGCAAGGCAGAAAATTCCATGTGGTCAGACCAAATCACACATGTTGTCAATTTTACAGGTAAGTTGTAAAAGTAGTTAAATTAAAAATATTGTGTACGAACTTTAATTTTAAGAATACATTTTTTTTGTTTCAGGCAAAGAAAGTCGTCTGGGGCCTAATTTAGCTACAATAGAGAGGTCACGATTTAATCGACAAGTTTTAGAATCTAGACGTCCTCACTTCACCAATGTGTTAACAGATTATAAGGTGACTAGAGGTGGTACTATCGGTCTTCAAGTCGAAATTAAAGGTTCACCTACAAGAGTTGAATGGTTACGGGAAGGCCATGCTGTAACTGAAATTTACAGAAATGCTCATACCTTTGTCGAACATGGTTTGTATACATTAGCTCTTACAGACGTGACCGACAAAGAATCTGGACTATATACATGTAGAGCTTGGAGTGCTCATGGAAATGTGGATATGAATGCAGCTATTACAGTCGTTCAGCCAAACGAATTAGAGGGAAAACCAGCTATAATCGTGAGTCGACCTGAAAAGGACGTTCTTATTTCCGTGGGCGAGGATATAAATATTTCCTTTAGAGTACATGGAGAACCAAAACCGAAAGGTAATTTTTTTTAGTATGTAAGTAGCATACAAGCATGCAGAGCTGTGAAACGCATAAAATTTCATAATGGCGACCAATGCAGATAAGTGATTGTGTATGTTTTTTTTTCAGTCATCTTTATGAAGGGTATCCGAGATATTACTACCAGTCAACGTGTTTGCAAAATGACATCCGATGATTATGTTAAATTTACACTCAAACGATCCGTGGTCTCAGATGCTGGCACTTATTGCATACTGGCGAGAAATGCATACGGTTGTGACAGAGCTTTTGTTACGGTTGTGGTACGTAATATTTCTGCAATTTATATTACACGTTATTGATATGTAGCTTCTACAAGATTATTATTAAATTGCAGGTAAGACAGAGAGCTTCCTCAGAAAACCTTATATCTGATTGGACATATCCACTGGATGATATAACAGTATCAATTGCCGAGAGGAAATATAAATGTAAGTTAAAACATGTCAATTCAGTGATAAAATTTATAGTAGTAGTACTACTACTAGTAATTTATAGTAAATACTAGAGTTGTGTAGCGGGTGTGTGATAGAAAAGATTATTAGATTATTATTAGATCTTCAGACAAGCAAACAGCTAATCACTCTTTGCCTCATACGATTTTACATTATATCTTTATATCTGAGTGATATGGTTCAATATGAACGAATCGAATGAATCAAATGAAATGAATTAAGAAATGTGACTTTGTTGCCAAAATTAATGCATGCTTACTATACGTGTTACTTACAAATAAATATTTTTTTTCGCCCCTTAAATTAGAAAAAGAAAATCGTACAATTTGAAACAGTCTTTGATTTGCATATAACTGAAGTAGTTATTCAAACTACTTCAGTTATTATTAGGTGAAGAAATCATTGTCATTACTTTCAGATTACTCTTCTTTTAGGTGCATATTATTTGACAGGAGGTCATTGCAAGTTGTGTTGGCTCATTGTATCTTGGCATTTTATCAAACATATTTGAGGTCATAGCCGAAGCGATAACGATATTTATTTTGTTTTGTAGCTGTGCCCGACCGCATCCCGGGCGAACCGAGCGTAGTGGACGGTGGAAATAATTGGGTGTCCCTCGCGTGGTCTAAACCTGATCATCAAGAGACAGCTCCAGTGTTGGCCTACAAAGTGGAAAGTTGGCTTATTGGCAAAGAGGGTGGCGCCCGGTGGGTGGAATTAGGAATAACTCCATTGAATTCATTCGATGCTTTCAACCTAAAACAAGGGGAAGAATATCACTTTAGAGTCACGCCTAGAAATAGGTACGGTTGGGGAGAGCCGGTACAAACGTCTAATGCGATTGGAATCGGTTTGGCAGGAGATAGACCGGAATTTACGGAAATACTGCCTGGACAATTGAAGGTATTACTAGGGCAGACTGCAAACTTAAATTGTAGTTTTAAAGGAAAACCAATCCCTGAAATTGTTTGGATGAAAAATGGCCACGAAATCGAGGATAACGATGACCGTATAAAGACGTTGTTGAGTGGATTTGATTGCTGCCTAACAATTAAAAATGTTCAAATAGAGGATGAAGCTCGATACAGCTGCGAGGCATCTAACGTTCATGGTCGTGCTTCAACGTACGCGAGAATGGCTGTTATCACGGATCGACTCGTATGGGAAGCGGATGCCAAATTAAAAAGGTAATTGATTGATTTTACACTAGTGAACAAAGTTCTTATTAGTATCAACAAATTAGTCAAATATTTTAAGTTGATTGTGTCGAATCGTTTTATAAAAACAAATATCACTGCCTTACTGCTGCTAGGTTAAGAGTAATCTTCATACTGAATGAAATATCATCCATAGTCCCTGTACCCTTATAGATATGATATCACCCCTTGTGAGTTCATTATAATATTCTCATGTAGGTTCCTATCGATGTTTTGTCTTCTGTTTAACAGCTCGTGCATATAAAGCAAGTAGATAATAATGAACTTTGATATAGGCAGTCGACATATAAAGTCACATCGAGTTTAATGCTTCTATGCCATGTATTGTGTACTTTTAAACGAGGATGTTAAGTGTAATATTTGTAGGGAGAGATCAGCGGGCGTAGAAGGAGAGTTTCCGCCACAGTTCACTATGCGGTTGCGCGACCGTCGCGTGCAGGCAACGTATCCAGTGCGACTCACATGTCAGGTCATCGGCAGCCCGCCGCCAATCGTCACTTGGTTCAAGGATGGCATGGAAGTCTGTTATGACAGTAAGTAATCCTGATATTTTTATGTTTCGATTGTAATCTATTGCCTGACATTACTCCAAATCCAATTCAGTAAGTTAAGGTTAATGATAAGTACTTGTTATGGCGGTCTTTTGGTCGCTACTTCGCATGAAATACCTAACAAAGCGGTAGAAAATTACTGGCATTTACAAAAGATCCTGTAAAGTTTACTTTTCAATGTTTTTCTTTTAAGTTTACCATTTCTTCAGTAAGTTAAGGTTAGTACTTTCAGTTATGGAAAGTATTTATTATGGATTTTATTATTCCCGTTGCTCTGCCGTAAATGGTACCTGGAAGCAGACAGTACAAAGCAGTGGAAAGTTATTGACGTTCAAAATGGACGCTTTAATGTGTCTACTGTTGAATGTTTGGACTACGTTTATTATTATTGTCTAGGTCGCATAATTAGTCAGATATAAATGAGAATGTCGTATACAACTAAACATCTGTAATTTATTTCATTGTCCATATGCATATTTACTTAAATGTCACTAATGAAAATACACGGCGGACAGTGCCAAGACTCGCCGCAATCGATTTATATTTATCGGCAGTGTGTTGCCAATTCGATACATATGATAACAGCTGTAGTATCGAAATGAACTCTATAGTGCCTTCAACTCTAAACTTTGTTAGTGTCGTGTTGTTTGGTAAAAATGGTAAATAATTATCATTTTATAAAACAAAATGTATTAACTAATATTTTTCTTTGTAATAGTTCTAAAACTACCTAACTTCATACTTGTTTTAACTCAATAGCAAAGAATCCGTGGCAATAACAGTGTTATATATATATATGTCCTAGTTTGTTGGTGTAAGTTTTCCACTAATAGCGTAATATCAGGGTAATTGCATACATGTGGTAATATGAGTTTGTTACTGGTAAACGGTCGTTTGAAGTAGGTACGCAGACTCAGCTTTTGTTGATCTTAACTGACCTATAAAGTTAAGCAACATCGCTGAATTCGGGAGTTGGTGTTGGACGGACCTTTAGTAGATTCCATGCCGTTGTTACCGTTAATCGATGGACCCAGTTGTTATTCTTAAGAGCAGTGATAGAGCTCGTCCTC
>DWTU01000284.1:0-19116 GCA_018251515.1 Cecropterus confusis | reverse complement strand
GACATACGGACGGACGGACAGACATGACGAATCTATAAGGGTTCCGTATTTTGCCATTTGGCTACGGAACCCTAAAAAAGTAACATGCAAGTAACGAGTATTTACTAATTTACTTCGGTATTCAGTTGTCAATTGGTGTGCGTGACGTCACAGCTGCGTCCAATTAGCTAATCCCTATGTGGCAGCCGGGTGCGCTGCTCCCGCGCCGATTGATTCGTCCGGTCGTCCTGAATGCTGTGTATTTGCACACCTTCCGCAATCACAACACTGTTGGAGAAATTTGTAACTGTTTAAACTTTTGTTGTGTAGATTATTTGCACAATTTAATACAGTTTCTTTTCTGCACATTACGTGTCATGTCGTGTAATTAAATGAAGTAGTACAAATTCTGTTTCAAACTGTTAGCTTAATTTTATGAAGCAATCGAAAAATACTCTTTCACGTAAAAAGATAATAGAAAGAAATGAAGGTTGAAGTTTAGTAAGGAGACTAAATTTTTTACATATCGAGAAGGCTTTAACATTTTATTGATACCAAGGGCGTTTTTAAAAGGCACTGCTTAAACCTGTTGGCAGTAAAAATAAAAATAAATCTGCAGATAAGACTAAACAACAATATAACCATAATACAATATATGCTATATACTATACTCATAGTCCCACAGTAGGACATTCTCCTGTGTCGTTGGTGCCATGGTCACACAAAGACGAATACAGGAATGTAGGAATAAACTGGTAAAAAGCTCGTATTACAATACGACTAATTTACCAAAAAATATAAAACTAATTTCAACATTTTCAACGGGAAGCGTTATTATTTCACGCATATCGTACAGTGCAAAGCATCAAGTAACCCGATAGCCACGCGTCTTGTTTGATTTGTTTTGCATGTGAAATGCGGTCGACGGATGCTGTTGCAACCGCTGAAGGGAACTCTTTGTGCTTGTATCGTTGAGACTCGGCTTTGATGCAACAAGGAACTACGAGAAGGAATTCCGTCTAATTCACTTTACTTTTGACTGACTTCGAATTCGCTTAGATTATTAGTTACCTTGATTCAATGTCAATTTCTTTGTTTAAATAATATGTCTCTTTATGAACAAATTTTCGTTTTACGGCTAATAAAAGAAAGAGAAGCTAGCGTTTACTCGTAAATAATCACTTTAGCTGTATACCAAATAAATATCCCCTTTGTAAATAAATTATTTCCTTTAACCTTAATAATAAATTGTATACTTGAATAGCTCTGTTATTATCTGTTTTTTAAGATTGATAAATGTATCATTTAACTTTTGAAATTTCTAAAGATATTCAGACTTACGATTTGTGAAAATGATAAAACAGCTGACAATCTAACGTTGAACACGTTTGTTTTCCAATCTGTAAAAGATTTTACGATTTGAATGATATATTTTTGGAATGTACGAGTAGCTTTCACGTGTGAAACGTACCTACTTTCGAAGGTTTTGTAACTATGTGACTGCTGATTGCCGTCGTCTTGCCCAGGTATCCGGAAAATTGCTGCCTATGGCTGTGATTCCTCTATTAAATGTGTCTTACCTAATCGAACGCTGGCATAATTTTCAAGTACAGATACAATATTTCATTTATTTTGATTATTATTGAACAACTCATATGGAATTTAGTTTTATTGTTTGTTATTACTGTTGTTAAAAGTTATATATAGTTAAGATAGTGAATATAATGCTAATTATTCAAGACAAGAAGATATTGGAATAATTTCACTGAATACAGTCTCCGGTTTTTCTAGCCATATATGTCATGCTTAGTCTAAATATGTAGCTTTGATCAGGCCATGTGTAGTCTTTTTTGTGGGTTTGGGTCACAGCCAACGCCCTGATATGCCATAAACAAAAAATATATACGAAATGCTGTCATCATAAACTAGGCATATAAACTGGATTCAGTAGGGAGTAAAATTCATTTGGGTACAGACTAAAACCTACGAGAAATAAACACTATAAAGAGTAATTGTATGTATAATTTCGTTCCTGATCTTGTTATCGTTTGTAACAACTTGTTCGTTTTTTATATGAATAAAATGCCTTTATTTTACCAATAAAGTGTTAGTTCACACCATGGCTCGTGACGTGAGTCATGGTAAACGCTCGAAATAATCCTACTTAGGGTAATCAGACTTCGCTGGCATTTCTCGCGAGACCTTATTTTCTGGCCCCAAAATATTTAGCCACTTTATTATTCATGTGCGTGTGTTTAACCAATAGTACCACTATTATAACGCAGGGACAATATAAGGCTCCGAACAGGGCCAATAGCCTCTCAAGCGCTACAATAAAACCTTTCTTTAGAACCGTTTTGTTCCTTTGGCCGACATCCAGATCTTCAATTCAAATGTAATTCACCATATTGCATGAATAATGGACGCTTGTATTTATTAAAACAAGTATGCGACATGAACTTGCAAATCTGTCTTTAGCTGAGACCTCGGGAAAAATGATATTGGCCTCTGTGAAGTTGAATGGAGTCATTTATAAATTTTGGAAATTCCCACAGGGGTTTACTTTTGCAGCGGTATCTGAAATGTATATCTTAAGGGGACCCACCCCTATACATTTATTCTTGGGTGACGCTGTTTTAAATAGTTACCCTTTACCTTTAATACTAAGATAGTTGACTTTTAGTAATTTATGATACTGTAAAACAAAACAGAACTTTAAAGAGAATTCGCTAAATTTAGTGAAATCTCATTCTTACTAATTCTGTGTGGATTATAGTAGCTTCAGCTTCATGCTTCATTAGATCCTGTAGCTTGTGTGTATATTCGTATATATGTATGTAAAAGATGTGTTATTTAGTTTATTCTGGCACTACTACTCCATAAAAGAACACCTGGCGAGTCTACCATAGACTATTGATGTTGAAAATCAATTCAGTAAAGGCTCTACTTTGAAATAAAAAAAAACAATCTAATCTTAGCTCCTCATCTTGTTAGAAAACTTGAGTTTTGAAAGTGGCACATTGTACGAGAGTTTTCATCAAGCAGGTTACGGTTCAACGTACAGACTGTAGTGTTGTATAAATGTTAATTCCGTCTCATGGGTGTATATGCCTGGATGGTCCATGTGTACTCCGCCGTGTCGTCTGCCTACGGACGGTGCACGCCAAACAGATGAAAATTTATTCGATTTTATTGGCGAAAATACTTAATATTTTATTATGAAATGACCAATAAAAATTGTATACATATGTGACGATGTTATTAATTAGGACTGGAATATTCTGTATAAACTTCAACATTATGGACTTGTAAGCAGACAATATTGTTATGTATGTAACAAAAGAAGCTTCAGTAAATTTGATTCTGTGGTTTTAGGAAATCAACTGTCCTCAGCAAATTTTCATTTTTATATCGTGATCCGACGCGGCGCTAGTGGCAAGAAGACGCGAAGCTCAATCGGCGGGGGTGGCAACAGATTTATGCTCGTATCGCATGACGCCCGCGCTAATTCCGGAACCACTTTACAGCGCCTGCTTAGGTTCTCTAACTGCCCTCCATGCGCCGCAGTTTACCCTACAATAGCGACGGCTACGAGCCGCAGTCCTCATAACTGTTACGCACTGCGGCTTGCTACTTTAAAATTCCGCTAATAAAAAGCAATATCGATTCGCCTAGTTCCACTTGTAAGTTGCTCCTTGTCGTACTTACAAGTATTAAACGCAGAGGAGGAGGGGATTGCGTCTTTGCTAATTTATTAATGGATTGATTTATCTGTGAGCATCCGATGCAAATTCAACGACGTGGCTGTTCGGTATTCTAACGAAAATTGACGCAACAAAGGCTCGAATATTCCACTACGACGTGATGATTGCAGATTTAAACAAATGGATATTGCATACGGTCTAAACGATATGGTTCCGATCGACGGTGGCGGAGGGCGGGCGTAACGAGGTATCGAAAGGGCTCGGCCGGCGAGCGGCGGGCGGCGTGCGGCGGCGCGGCGGCGTATTGATCGCGCGCCGCGGGCCGGACCTGTTGCCGGGCGGCCGCGCGCTCCGCCGCCGCCCGAGCGTACATGAATTTCATGCATTTCTATTGGTCGAACGGACCGCTCGCGCCGGCTGCATTACTGGAGCAAGGATTTCGTCTAGTGTGCGATCCACGGAACAGAATTTCATGCCGCACGAACTTTAGCTGTATCGACCCGCACCCACTGCGCCGCCCAATGATATATGCAGATGATTACACTAGCAATGAAGCGTGTGTTCTCAATTTGCTCGCTACAAATCCTATCCTTTATTGATTAAATTTAATGTGTACTCTTACATTTTTTGTGTTTAAATATACGTCCATTCGATTGAGTGTTTCATTTTGAATGAATACAAATCGGTAACTACTTAATTTATTTGTTTTAGTGCCAAGTCGAAGTCCCGTCCAATAAAAACAGCATCACAAGTATATTTGATTGGATTGCAAATAAATCTACAAGTTACTCAAGTTTATTTAATCGTCGCCGTGGCATTCGTGCAAACATCTGGCGGAGAGATATAAACTTGGCGTTAAAGGTAGACTGTAGAAGCAGCCAAATAAGATATCCAATTTATCATTCTACACGTCTTCGTCTCAAGCGACCACGCGATTTATCCACGTCTTGTGATTTTGATTTACTTTACACATTTATTGGTCTTTGATGTTTTTGAAGCTTTTAAATAGGTTCATTAAGATGGTATTTAATATATTAATCAACTGATTAAATCTGACCACATCTGATTAGAAAAATTGCAAAAAAATTACAGATTATTTAAAATGATCAAAAAATCTTTTGTTTTAAACAGCCATGACTCTTCATTATCCCATTGTACCATTGTACCGGTTCAATAAGGCCGTCGCCGCACAAAAGTTCAATAATTTCGGCTGATCCGAATGTAATTCGTCCTTCTCCACTGACCCATTTAATGTTGACAGTGTCTTGACGTCAGCGTGGCGAGATCGGCGCAAAAAGAGCCATACTGTGTACACTCGTTTCAAACGTTTCAACGCCTACGTTGTTCCACTAAATTGACTGGTGTGTGATAATTATAATGCCATAACGCGTTGCTCCGTTTTCGAACGAGCTAATTACCGTAACCGATTTTGCTTTCTCCCTGTAAGAAACTAACTTAACGGTGTTATAAACGGAGAATCTTTCTTGCGCAAACATTTGGCAGAGGACGGTCATTCAAGTATTCCAGGTGGCTCGAATACTTCCTGAAAGTTAATTATTGTGTTGCGAATATTTTTGGCAGCGTTTCACGAATTGCTATTCATGATAGTGATACTCGAGAACTTTGTAACCACTCGAGAACATTAAAGAGGCTTGGTTCAATAACCTGCATGTAATTATAAGTGAAGTGGAATTGTTTCTGTGATTTCAATAATATGATTCATACCTTATATCGAAAGGGCTTTAAAGCAACTAAACGCGCTTAAACTGAATCACTGAAATGAAGTATTGGCGAAGCATAATTCATATGTTATTAATGACTTATGGTATTATTACTAGAATTATCTTAATGCTTTTAAGTTCTGCAATAATAGATAATGACCATATACTTGTATGTCTTTGTAATTAAAAACATATCAACCATGTTCTAGTGAATAGAATAAGTTTGGATTAGGTAATGGACGAGGTCGACGACTCAAGTCGTATATTTCGGTTTCGACATGCAAAAAAAAAATCTAAAATCCACGCCAAAAACAAATGTGGAATAACAAAGAGCGTCTAAAGTTGGTGTACACAATATGCAGAAAGCGAGAGGTCGTGAAGGTTCCAATGTCAGCGCAGTGGTGCCTTTTGGCCGCCTGCCAGAACAAAGGAGGCATTCTCTTGAGCTACTTACTATACTCCTGCTCCCATTGTATGCAGTTCTTAGTGGCTTCCCTCAATTTCTTCAAGTGAACCCATTGCAGTATTGTGGAAAATACGTTTTGGTCGAATTACAGTGCCTAAAGGGTCGAAATAGGTGACAATCAGTCTTTTTAATATTACGAACTTTGTATCGTACCGTGAGGTGTCGGTATTGAAAAGCTGTGCCGCTTAGTGTTTGTCTTGAACTGCATCACTCCTTCTCTTAATGTGGATGTCGTAGGAGGCGACTGTAGAATAAAATCCAGAAGATAGGCAGCCACGTCTTTCTGTGCAACATCAACAACTGCGGTCACCAACACACTTGCCAGTCGCAGTGACTATTGTCAAAAACTCCTATTGAGGAGTTTTATATCAAGCAGTAGACCTCAAAGAGCTTATGGATAGAATATTAACAACACCACAGCAAACATTGCTTCTGTAATTCCGATAGGTCTGGCAGCCTGGTGGCAGTGCAATTTTAACGTGCATCTGTCAATAAATTAAACCATCAGGTTGATATCACAGCCATACAAAGCACCTTCATCTATTCGAATATTTAGCAGCATTCCCTGTAATTACTATATGCCTAACTATTCCAGTATTTTACAATGCCGTTACCTACAGCTTCCGGGCGCTAGCTTTCAAGATTTTAACCCCTGTAGAGGTACTATAATGTTAATCATTACTACTGTAAAAGACACGAATGAGCTCAGTGTTAAAATACACTAGACGCTAAAAAAAATACGCTAAAATAGTCTGCCCCCACGTAGTATACCTGCTCCTAACGTCTCCCACATTCTGAAAAGAAAACAGTACGGTACAAAAAGTCATTCAATAGATTTTACTGGACTGGTATTGGCACTTATACGTGATAATATAGTAACCAATAAAGACGTATAGCGTTCGGATGATGGTGTTGTCTTGTTATAAATACGAAAGGTTATGAGGATGTATGTATGTTTGTTTACTCTTTCACGCAAAAACTACTTATTGGATTGGATTTGGTACACAGATTGTTTACGGCCTGGATAACACGTAATCTCTGGAAAATCTGGATAGTGACATAAATTAATCTTTGGCAAATTTGTAATATTTGTACCTACTTATATTTTAAATGTTAATTTTCTATTACGTTGTATTTTATGTTTTTGTATTTATTGTTTGCCCATCCGTGACGGGAATATGGAGAATTACGAAAAATTTGTTGTATTATTGTGTACCCATATTCCACGCTAGTAAATGATTTGATTGGATAATTTTAACCGTGGTACATGATTAAAGCGAGCGGCGCTGCGGGATAGAGCATAAATGACAAACAGTCAGAAATTTATATTTATAAAATATATTTATCTGTTACAATACAATGTCCTGCATAACTTAGGCAAACCACAACTGTTCCACATCAATACGTCAGTGACGATTGAACGTCATTGTCAAAACCGCGCCTAATGAGCACACTGCGCCTTTTTTAACTGATTGTACTGATGGTACGTGTATCGACACACGCACTCCTTAGTCGTTAGTCCTCCTAAGGTTGCCATTTGTTTTTGAAAAAAAAAACGTGTTACAAAAATATTGCAAAAATAAAATACTATAGGAATAAATATGGTAGGTACATATTTATTTTTCACAAACTTGCTTTAGTACACTGACTGACGCCCTTTCCACTACTCACGTAGCGAAAGTCGGCGACATGTGAATTACCGCTTATTGTGTTTATTATTATAATATGTACCTACGATTGGTTTTCTATATAAATGTTTCCTAAGACATCTTTTTGTACAATATTTACTTAAAATAATTTTATTACAATCTCCACTATGATACTAAATATTATAGTACGAGTGACAACCCTAGTCTTTACTGAGTACTAAATTGTAGCTGTGAGTCTGCATATTACTAGCTAAGTTGTATCGTAAGTATATGTCTAAAACTTTGCCAATCTTGACTAAGATTAAATAGAACCTGTTGCTCTGTTCACTCGGGTTCCCTTTCTTCCACGTAACAAACTATGTCCTAGGATATTATCTAACACCAATCTTAATGTTCAGGTCACTATTATTTTCAAACTATATCTATTCTTATATATAAGAATGAGATGGTGTGTGTCTGTTTGTTACTCAAGCGCGCAAAAGCCACTGGTCCGATGTACGTGAAATTTTGCATGGATGTAACTTATTTAACTGGTCAGGCTACATTTGATTTCGGTATTTTGCACTATTTAAAGATGGCGACTATTTTAGTGACGTCCTACATATTTTGGTTGCCGACTTTTATATTTCCATTTTAAACAACAACGAATGCTAACAAGTAGCAAATTTTTAATGGTATGTACGAGGTTAAATTTTAAATTCTATCCGGAAAGTCCTTATCGCTTCTCTTAACCGATTCCGTGCGGAGGTCTTTTTAGCAATCTTTAGTGCCTGGCGTCAAACAAAAATTATGTGATGCCTCTGGGGCACCAAGCGCCAGAGACTTTAATGATTCCCCTGGGGAATCATCCGCCATGAATTGTAACTTTTAGCTTGTTCTCGTGTTTCCACTTGTTAAAGAGTCATTTGCTATGGTGTATCGAACGTAAACAGTCAGTAAATTCGTTCAGTGCGTTTAAAGTGACGAGATCTGTGTGTTTTTATGGAAATGGAAGGTAAGTGACTAATTTCTATCAGGTGTTGTAAACCTTTTGCATTATTTTATGGATGTATTTATTCAAGAGTGTTATATAGAATTTGTTCACGTTATACCATTTGAGTTTGCAGCGAGGTGATACTTATTTATTATTTATTATACAGTGTTTTGTAGGGAAACAATTTTAAATCCGTTATTTTGATGGTAAAATTGTTTCTCTACAAAACACTGTAATATAGAACATATAACTGAATGGGAATTCTAATGTATCGAAAATATTCTACTCGTACCTACAAACACTTACAAGACTAAGAAGTGTTTTATTTGGATAAGAATGTAAATGTATTTATATTGATAAAAATATCTTTGTCTATCTATTTAAAAATGTGGATTTTTGTTAAGCGTTTAATTGATTACGTTTTTATTTTGTTGTAGAGTTACCCAGAAAAAAAATGAAATATATTCCTCAATCAGAAGTCGAAACTCAATGCGACGACGATGACGTGTTTTATGAGAATTCACAAACTTATCACGATTGGGAACCAGAAGTGAATAAGGATAGTGGAACTATAAAAAAAACAACGAAGGATTGTGCAACATGCACAGAAAAATTAACAAAAGATAATTTCACGAGCACCGAAAAGACCCGGGAAGAAATAGATGAGGGGCGGATTCCAACAACTATTGATTTGCATGGTTGCAAATATTTTGGAGAATTCGTGTCCAACGAATTGCTACGATTTAGTATAAATGAAAGATATGCAATTATGCAAAATATTATAGAAATTCTGAAATAATCATTTAACAACTTTATAGTAATGTGTGAGGATAGAGCTGATGAATAAGAGTAAAATGAAACCAGGTTTAGTGTTTATATAGATTTATTAATATTTTAGTTACGTACAACGTGATACTTATGAATAAGGTTAATTATTGTAATTATGTAAGAGACTGATTTTTCATTATGTAAGAGCCTGATTATTGTGTGAGAACAATATCTAAATAAAAAAGTAATCGTTTTAATGTGATTCCATTTTTCATTGAGCCTTGACACTTATAGCTACACATGTCTACTGCGAAACATTCCTCACAAGGCCATATAACATTTTTAATATTTATGGTATTCCCGGAAACATGGGGTGAGACACAATCCTGGGAATCCTGGGCAATCAGGACACCCATACAGAACTTGATTATTTTTCTTTGTTTTTTTGTAGCATATTCTACACCGTTTTCTACTAACCCTTCCGCCATGCCTTGGGAGTAGTATAGGCAAATGTATTCTTTCATTGGGAGATCGAGCAAGCCCTGGGACATTTGGCAATAAATTTTCTAATATACCCTTTCTAAAATCATAAAGTTCTAGAGTTGAATTGTTAATTTTTCGATATAACAAAAAAGCGTTCACTAAGCATATTTGGATGATATGTATAATAATTTTTTTATACCAGCGCATCGTTTTGTGTTTGCATGAGTAATAACTTAAGAGTTGATCGTGCTTGTCAAGTGCTCGCATATATTTGTTATACTCTACTTGCGGCGCAGGCTTATATTTTACACTGCGTATGCGGCGACTAGTGGTCTTTTTATAATTACTGTCATGTTCAGAGCTCAAAAACAAGATTTCTCGTTTATCCAACCATTTGGTAACAACAATATTTTTTCTATTGTGCATTATACAAGATTCCCCGGTTTTTAATTTATTATGCATTAAATTAGGATTGCCAGCGCGTTTTGCCCGGAGAGTCCCTGTTACATATGTTTTTTTATTTAATAACTCCTCTGCTAATCCCACACTCGTATAAAAGTTATCAACATATAGTGAATGTCCCTTATTAATATATTTTTCCAACAATAACATTACCACTTTATTCACGTGGTTTCTGCCACCCACCAATTGATCCCCAGAACCAGCATAAAGGTGTATTTTTTGTATAATCCCATGCATATCAGCTAATATATATAATTTAATGCCATAACGATGTCTTTTCCCTTTAAGATATTGGCGGAAGGACAAACGACCTTTCCATAATATTAAAGATTCATCAATCGCGATGTTTTTTGCCGGGTAATAAATGGAACACATTGATTGGTTAAATAAATCAATCAAAGGTTTTATTTTAAAAATGCTTTCGGGTCTTTCGTCAGTTTGGACGTTTAGTGCCCTTAAAATTAAGTAAAATCTGTCTCTTGACATAAATAAATGTGGGCTAAGCCGCATTAAGTAATTTGTTGACCAATAATCAGCCATTCTGTTTAATTTAACGGTACCCATAAACAATATTACGCCGATAAACACTTTCAATTCAGGTATTGTTAAATCTTTCCATTTAGCAAACCTAGCGCGAGAGGTATTTACTTCGGTTTTTAATTTGTTGCCACGCTTATTTGTACTCTCTACAATTAAATTACATAAATGTACATTAAGAAATAGAAAGAAAAAATCGATATAACTTTTACCATGCAAGTTATGAGGCGGTAAAAGGCCTGGTGTACCGGTAAAAGGAATCTTAATCATACTGGTAGGGTTACCAGGATACCAAGTATTCGGTGCTTCAGGCGTGTTCTCGTGCATCTGTGTTGGCAATTCTTCGTCATAGTCGCCTGTTTCGGCTTCTGGGTTTTCATTGACCCATTCGTCAATGGTGTCGTCCATATTGTCTGCTAAAATCCCGTAGAGATCAGCGTCACTTAATTCAACATTTAAACCTGACATATCTTGTAAATCAATATTTTGGGGAGACATTATGCCAGACAACTCCGCAGTCAAGACATCCCAGTTTGACGGCCCAGGTTGAGGAGATGGTGGACTCTCAGCCATTTCCGTTAGGAACTGAAAAATAAATACCAGAATAAGCTACTTACTAGGGCTGCACCAAAATTCACCAAAATTTTCTACTCCGATAATTAGAAAGTATACAAATACAAATAATACAAATTTACAAATCCGAAGTATCCGATAATTAAGTTCCGTAACGGCGCTCTTGCGATCCGCAGATTACCAAGAACCGCCGATGTTTGACGAAATCACGAAATTTGCCGGCCGGACCAGCCCATGGGTAATGCGGCCAACGTTATCACTATGTCTATCACTGTAATAGCGTTTCGCTTACTGTTAGATTTATTGAACTTATTGCTTTTATTTTTCGTTTTATTCTGTACCTTCTGTGTGTACAGTGTGTGGTGTGAGTGAAAACGGGCATAAACCTTGATTATAAACATTTCAAAATAAAGTTAATATAAAAAATAATACATTTTATGTAAAAACTTCTTTTTTTTTGCAATTTCTTACGAAATATAGGTACCAATAAATAGGTTGGGGAGCATAACGTCAATTATTATAAATATAAGACCAACTTACCTTTAATGCACGGCACGTAGCGAAATTAGTGAAAGGCAATCTCAAATCTCGGAGTTCAGGTAAACAGGATATAGTCGTCACAATCAAAGAGTCCAATAACACAAGCCAATGTCGTCACAAATGTAAAATCACGGAGTCCAAGTGCACAAGCGAATGTCGTCGATAATATAAGCAGTAAGATTACGTCTGTTTACTAAGGGTAGCAAGACAGAAGTGCGGGATGAAAAAATTATGCGCCGGCGCAAACAATTATGAACGGTGCGTAGTTCTAAACAATAATCAACCGTATACACAAGGGCATACGGAACTTCGTAGGCGAAGGGCCGGCGAACAGCGCAAAAAATGGGTAAAACCCCAGGTAAAACCCATTGTTTGTTAAGTCGCCCCGCACTCTTTGTAACCCCGTCATGTTTTGAGGCAAAAATGAACCTTATGACAAAAGCATTTGATTTTTTGAGAAACATTCCAGAAAGCTGGCTGTTAGAATTATAATCAATAAGATAATGTGACTCGACAACTTGGTTTACAACTTAGATTGAAGGTTTACAACCCCTGCAGTCTGTTAATTTACGAAATTACTTGAAACGAAAACTGTAGACATGATATGGGTGACAAATAAAGACACTTTTATTTACGGGACTCTTTTGAAAAATGTAGTTTTAGCCCAGTTTTTTATGTTTTAGTTTTGTATCCTCTCGGGCACCATACGCCATACGCAATAGATTTACATGGTGCCTGTGCGGCATCATCCGCACGGAAACGGTTAACTATGTTACATAATTACATATCAAAACATGATACAGTAGTTTTAAACACTGCTATTAGCAGGCAGAGATGAATGTGGATGTATTGCTTTAGCATTGAACTAGAAAGTTTTTCTCATAATTTTGTCAGGCTATTATATTGCATTTTGATTGATTTTGGTACTAATATTATCATATCTTTTCCTTACTGTTAAGTCAATTCATTCCATAATAGAAAATATCCTACCTATCAGAGCTAGTAGTGGCAATGAATTGTCCAGAGGGGTCCCAAGCCACTCCCTGCACAAATCCTTTGTGGTCACTCAGGATGCAGGTATACTTAGCACGCCCCACATCCCACAGCAGGAGTTTGTTGTCCACTGAGCCAGATGCCAGGTGGCAGGAGTCAGTGCTCCAGCACAAGTCCAGTACATCCTCCATGTGGCCACGAAGTGTCTGAAATATTAAATCCACATGTAATAATATTGATGACCAAAGTTTACCAAGGTGTAAGCGTGCCATATACAAGAATTATTGTAACCTAATATTACATGTAATTTTTTAATTGCATATTACAGAAACAAATTTATTGTATCTATGATTCATTTGGAGGGATATTATGCTTTAATGGGAGTTAATACCACATAAAGTACATGCTTGTATAGTACCAAACTGACTTGGTAAGAAACCAATAGAAACATTTATTATTTTATTTATTATATAAACATAAACGTAAAAAATACGTAAATGCTTTCTACACTCATAGCCCCACAGTAGGACTTTCTCCTGTGTCGTGGGTGCCATGGACAAAGCCGAATACACAGACTAAACTCATCATTCAGATGAGTATCTGGCCATGGGTCGAACCCGGGACCCACTGCATGTCAGACTGGTATGGTGACTAATATAACTGTAGCATGTGAGAAAGGTGCTTATAAGTAATACAATATATAAAAATACCTTATGCACCACCCAAGACTCCTTATACACCTCCTCTCCTAACTCAGCGGTGGGTGCAGACTCTTCAGTCTTTTGCTTCCATATGAAGATGATGGATTCATCGTCACCTGAGGCCAAGTATTGACCGTTGGGGGACCATCTCACCACATTTACTGCTTTTAGGTGCCTGGTGAGGTCAGCTGCCACTTCTAGATTTACTGAACCTGTGTCTGTAGTTGAAATGTACCATATCTGAGAAAGAAATTATAAATGTAGTAATTGAATCTAGATAGAGTATTATTTCATATCCTTATGGCAGGAGGCTTTCAAAATATGTTTATAAAAAAATCTTCAAGAGTCAAATTTAATGTTTGTAGCCTTGAAGCGTTTTTAAACTTTAAAGCTCTTGTTATGTGCACTGCAGCATTATAAGTTTTTACAGAAGGTATATTTTATAAAAGTTGGTGAATGAGTAGTTTGTTTGTTACGATGAAATACGCAATTCCAAAGGATAACTAATCAGAAACATTTATTCGGGCTCTTACATGATATTAATTTTATTAGAGATAGCTGTAAAGTACTGTTAAGTATAAATCATATTATGTATCATATATTATTCATAAATAAATGTTATAAATAAACACATTTTACGTATTCCTTGACGCTCACGTTCAAGTTCAAGTAGTGCGTCGAGTCTCGACTTGAGCGCTTGTAAATTGGTAGAGTGTTAAAGCGCCAACTCGAGCATTTTTACAACTTAAGTCTCTCTGCTTTATACATATGAATGCTAAATCTACACTTACTAAGACATGAGAATCAGTTCCTCCAGAAGCTAGCCTTAAGGGTCCAGCAGAGTCTAATTGCGGTTGGAAGTCTACACTCAGCACTGGGTCCCTGTTGTGCCAGGAGATTTCGGGTATTGCGAACTTCATTATGATTTAACTTATAGAGTAGAACTTATAAAAAATTGTAAAATAAATTTTTAAATCAACATAAATAATAGAAACAAAGCCTGAAAGTTTGACTTTGTTTGACAGTCACTTTCGTGACTTTTGCTCTTATGGCGCGAAATTGTTGCATCGTTTTTTTTTAACCCAAGTGAATCCTTGGGCAGTTTCCTAAAATATGTGCAGCCTCGGTCACATGCTAATTTCTATCTCCTATTGCGAAGTAAAATATTCTATACAGTATTCAATCTCTTTGTTCCGTTCTGTTATAATATAACAATTTAACTAAAGTTTTTTCACTGATATTACAATATTTTTTTTGAATATTGATTATATTCTGGCAACTCTATTGAAATGTCAAGTAAATGTCATCTTTATCATTGTCATTTTCTGCCTTCATATTTTTGTTCTTTCTGAGTGACGTTTGGCCGAATACAAGAACGCCAAAATGGTGTGTGTTTTTAATTTTAAATCCATAAAAATCACGACTAATGTTTCAGGAAACCACAGTGTGTTATTAAGAAATTGGGATCAGTGTAATTGTTTTCTGAATAGTGCGCATATTTCATTGCTATCGGTTGTAAATTTCAGGTAAACGTACCAAAACAGCGCAGGACTTACTGCAAAAAATGCAAGTGCCACAAGGTCCATAAGGTATCACAGTACAAGAAGTCCAAGGAAAGGCACGCTGCGCAGGGCAGGAGACGTTATGATCGCAAACAGCAGGGTTACGGTGGTCAATCTAAGCCCATCTTCAAGAAAAAGGTACGTTCCTCTACATAACCTCTGGCCGGTACATAGTCTTTCAATTAGGTATTGTTGTAAATAAATTTAACTTCGAGGGATTAAAGCTTAGGTATAATAAATTGTTTACATTCTGCTATATTCTGTTTTAATTAAATTTAAAATAAAGGCTTCTCGATATTGGTTTGATTCCAGATTAATAAAGTAAACATAAATAATTATTGCACACAGGGGTAATTGATAATCTGCTTATGATATATCCTCAAATTGTATTCATTTGAATCCAAAGATATGTGAATATGGATCTAATATAGTTCTTAGAATTGTATGACATAAGATTTAATAGAATTCTATGTAAAAAATATACTAATTTTGCCAAACCAACAGTATTGGATTTTACAAATCTTTAAATGTTGACTGCGTATAATTAATTACTATTTATATTATTGTTTTGTTCAGGCAAAAACTACAAAGAAAATTGTGCTTCGTCTGGAATGTGCTGACTGCAAGGTGAGGTCACAGGTGGCCCTCAAGCGCTGCAAGCACTTCGAGCTGGGCGGAGACAAGAAGAGGAAGGGACAAATGATCCAGTTCTAGGCTGGCTAATAAATAAGATTAACACCTATTTTTTGTTTTATTTTATGACCTAAGTATGTATATAGTTCCGCAAGCTATAATAGCTATTTAAGGTTTTATTTTATGTGTAAATTAAACTTATGCTTACAACCACCAATTAATTTATTACTAACAGCATGTAATAAAAGGTGTGGTTTTTATTCCATACTCATGATAAAGATTGTATTTGTATAAATTAAGTATTGATTCTTAATACCACTAAAATTTAATTGAATTTTTAAAATTACTTCCACTGAAATTTTCTAACAGCCTGAATCTTGAGTAACACAAAAATTCATATTTCTAACAAAAAACTGAAATTTTTCAGTACTGTAGCAGCATTCTGCACATAGCATGTATCAGTAGAAAGAAAACATTTGGAGAGCTGAGAACAAGTAATAATGTGAATTTCTACAATTTTGGAACTCTTTGTCTATTTGAAAAAGCAATCAATAAAAACTACTAAATTCATTATAAGTTACAGTGCATATCTTTATATTTTACATGTTATTAATAACTCTGAAAGTAATTATGATTTAAGACAGTGTTAAAAAAACAGGTAAAACTTCAGGTCACATCTAGTATATAATAATGCCTAGCTTATTTCCGTTGCTCTGCCTGCTTCAGTCATGTTTACCATGGTAATAAGTATTTGTGTTCATACAAGGCAAACTATATGTGGCCAAGTTTCCAGTTTGTGACACCTAATATTTTTGTCGAAGAGTAACAAAAATACATACATCTTCACAAATTTTCGCTTTCATAATTGTAACACTTACTGCACTCATAACCCCACACTAGGATTTTCTTCTGTGTCATGCGTGCTATGGGCACAGGCGAATACATAAACACCCAGACCTAGAACAGATCGAAATGCATCATCCAGATGTCTGTCTGGCCTGAGATCGAACCCAAGACCCAGTGGGTGTCAGACCAGTATGGTGACTGCTCCACCATGCGGGTTGTGGATATTAGTAAGAAGTAAGAAAGCATAACAAATATGCACTCATTACTATTACAGAATTTCGCTTTTTTTCTAAGGATTTGGTTAGAACAACACAGAATAAAGGGTCATTTATATTGAAAAATAATTTATTTTATGTAAATTAATTACACATTTTCTTAGAAATAACTAGCATTCACAACATAAAATTTATTAAATTATACAACAACATAACTTATGTAGCTTCTTGTTTCTCTTTACACTTATTTCTTTAAGATTCTATCAAGTTCTTGGGGATCCAATCCTTCTAATGATATTTTTATTTTAACAGCATTCAAAGGCACTCCAACTTGCACCATCTTCACAAACCGTTCATACTCTGGTTTAACTGTATCTGTGTCTTCATTTTGAGGTTCAACCTCCTTAGTCATTTCGACCGGATCTGTTTCTGTTGTCGTCTGGTCTTTTTGGCTTGGTTTGTCTGGTTGTGGTGCTTGAGAAGCATTTTCTTGAGATTCTTTTGGTTGTGACGGAACATTCACTTCAGGTATTGAGGATAACTGAAATAAATCATTTTAATTGAACAAAAATTTTATAATTATTGTATTCCAAGATGTTTGTAATATTGTCCATATTACAAACATTACATAAACATGCACTTGAAAGTTTTGTATTTTTACATCTAGGTTTATACACTTGACTTCATTATCCTGTGTATTCACTTCAATAACCTCATTATTCAAAGTTTGACCCTATAAGTATAACTACTACTACTACTACTATTGTATATGTACTATTTGTGTATAGTATAACATCAAATATGTATGGAGTAATTTAATTTGTACCTTAGCTTCCAACAAGACCATGGTAGCATTGACTTTCTCCAATTTCCGCTCAAAGTGCATCAATTTCTGTTCACATGATTTCGTGAAGTTGTTCAGGAATTGAACAGTTGTCATAACAAAGTGGTTTACAAATGCTAAGGTTCTCTTTTGCTGTAAAGCTGCTATCTATAATTAGAAAAAGGCCCAATGTCTTTGAAAATGAAATTACTCAATACAGTTCTAATACTCAAAAGATTTGCATAACGCCATAATTAAATAAATTATGAGAAACTAAGATCATGTTTGCAAAATATTACATTTGATAAATCTAAATTAGCGATGTCCTGTTCCACTATTTCTTGCATGATTACTATAGTTTTGGATTTTTACAACATAAATGTCCTTAGAATATTAACCAAGTTTTGAAAATAGGAATCATTGAAAAATTATATTCAAAACAGAACAAGTAAATAAAAATAACCCAACATGTCAAAACTTTAAAAAGAAAGTATCAATTTGTCAAGTGAATTTCCTACTACCAGTCATACATATGTAAAACGGAACGAGAAAGTAATTTTCTGTTAAATTCATCAATTAGCTTTTAATTACATGCATTTAATAATATAAGTGATCATCGATTAAATTTAACAAAATATAATGTTGTAGTATGTCACGTATTGTATAATACGGTATGTATATCACTCTTCCATAATAGCATATCATCACATAGGATATTAGTACATAAATTAGCATGTAATGCCGCGTCCGTACGCTTGCCACTTGCCCCAAATAGATGTAAGGGACATTGAGCTTGAATCGTCCATAATATTGGCTTAAGTTATTAATATTTATTTCCTGTATTATTATGACCATAAGAATTTCCTTCTTAGTTTTCAATTTCTTTACTGGCTTATTCAATGATGTACTCAAATGCATGGCTCTGTCTGGTAACATTCCAAGAAATTCAAGATGTTTTCACTTTACAAGTCATTTATGTTTCACACAAGATGAGCGCACGTCTTTTCACTATCAGTACACAAACGACACTGAGTGTGCGCAAACGTGTGGATACGTTGCAAGCGCATGCGGCAAAATATTTTTGAGTTTGTGACAAAAAACCGACACTCGATCAGATTGGTTCCAAGCGCTTGCAAACCTATACAAACTAAGTCCAATACTTTATCCACACGTTTGAATTTGTGAAGGCTTGTTGAGGTGGCAAGCGTGCGGACGCGGCATTAGTAATATAGTCTATGGAAAATGGATATTGTCAATTCAAGTCATAAGTCAATATGGAAGGATACTTTATGTCAAAACAAAGTAATGTGATGAGTATTATAACCTATTTTAAATATAAATCATAAATAATAATGCATAAAACCGGTGCAACACGTTATCAGAAATTTCTGAAATCAGAAAAAGCTAAAACAAAATTAAAAGCAAAAAAAGATTTACCTAAAGGTACAAATGTTACAAAAACTAACTTTAAAGTTAAGAAAATTGTTA
>DWTU01000283.1:0-19117 GCA_018251515.1 Cecropterus confusis | reverse complement strand
AGTTGGTTGTTTAATTAGGTACTCGGAAATAATTTTAAATTGTATTAGGTATACATAATTAATTAGTTCATAGTCTCAAATTATTATGAGTGAACATTAGTAAACTAATAATAGTGATTATCAACAGCAATCTATATTCTATATATATAAATGCGAAAGGATGCTCACTCACTCACTCACCTATTGACTAAACATCGCAGAGCCTAAACTACTAACATGAAATTTTGACAAGAGGTTTCTTTTATGACGTACACAGCTAAAACGGATTTTCTGATATTTCACCCCTAAAGCCCAAGAGACAAGAAACCAAGAGGGTTAAATAGGGAATGAAAGTTTGTGTGAAAGTCCGTCAATTTTGATGCAAGTTCAATAAAACTTAGTATTTATCTTTGTTGTTTTATATAATGAAATATTCTCAGTTTTTTTTTTGAAAAATCAACCCCTAAGAGGGTTAAATAGGGGTTGAACGATTTATTGGAAGTCCGCCAATTTTGATGCAAGCTCTTTGAAACTTGGTATTTGGCCTTATGATTTAATAAAGTGAAATATTTGTTCCACTTTTTTGTATAAACAACCCTTAAGGCGGCGAAGTAAGGGTTGCAAGTTTGTATACAAATCCATGAATTTTGATGCAAGTTCAACTTTGTGCCTTTGTGGTTTTATATAATGGAAAATCTATTTCACCATTTTTGGAAAATCAACCCCCTAATTGAGTTGGAATATTTATTTTGAAGTCTGCTAATTTCGTTGCAGAGCAGAATGATCTGACCATTATCTAAGAGGGTGTAAAATCAAAATGGTAAAATAAGAAATGCAGGAATTTAAATTTCCGGCGATTTTGAAGCAATCACTGTGAATTTGTTATTAGGATTACTATTACTAAAAGGATTTAGTCAAATGTAATAAAATGGGTATTCACCGTTTTCCTACAAAACCAATACTTAACGGATTAAATAACGGAAGGCGGTTTGTTATTGAAATTTACACACATTTGACATTACACAAACAAAGATGTTATCCTTCCCCGTAAATAATTTCTAATCTACTCCTCCTTTATGACGGTAGACCATGACCGCTTCAATTCCCATGAACAAAGGCGGTGGGTATAGGGGCTCTCACCGCCGTGTTTTTATAAGGATCAAGAACGCGTATGTAGTATAAAATTTTAGATTTAGGCCTTTGGTTAGAAATCAAAATTAATACTTTTTCGAAATTTAGTTTCCTTTGATGTATAATAGGGGTTGAAAGTTTCTATGGGCAGCAGCTCCTTTCTGTGTAGAATTAACTGCGGTTACCAACACGCATGCTGGGCGCGTTGACTAATGACAATATCTCATTGGGGGAGGCCTATGTCCAACAACATGTCCCAGCAGTGGATATCAAAACTCCTGGCTAGATGGATTATATAGTCTACGCGAACGAAGTCGCGGGGGTACTGCTAGTTTTTTTATAGCCCTCAAGATGAATTGCATATATGGGTACGGTATTGTATAATGTTGTTGATTCTTAAAGAATTACGTAGTTCGTCGCTCATCGCTTTCAAGTCTATTTGACGTATACTACAAAGCATGACACTAGTTATGCTTCGTAGTTTTGCCCATGTTTAAAAATAGTGTCTGAAAAATTGTAATCACATCTAAGGGGAACGTCCAAAAAATCATCATTGTTTTTATCAACTTTATAATTTTAGTATAATTGTGAAAATACAAAACTTCTTATCATTAACTTAATTAAAAATATCTCTTTATGGACCTTGGTTAGCTGTTATAACGGTTACGGTCGCAACTTCGTGGTTATATTTCAGAGAGCGTTGATGTCTTTTGTATAATAAATTCCTCTTCCGTGCCCTCCATACTTCTATTTATATTTAAACATAAATGCACTTCATTAAACTTAATTGTTAACTTTCTATATTTCTTAAGTTTAAAAAATATTTAGGTAAGATGAAGATTATGAATAACATAATTTGGTTTGATAATTCCTCACGCTTAAATATTTTTTAAATAATTATTTCGTATACTTAATTTTATATTTCATTATGTTCTATCTTGCCTCGAGTTGTTGTTGTATAATTCACTCAACTGATTAGAGAGTCTAATTTTGATTCAATCACAATATTATAATTATTCATGTGTTTAAATTACATCCTGTGTCTACCTACAAATATAGGCAATAATAACGCCTCAACAATAATTACCGACCTTCAGTTGAAGAAGGCTGCAGATTATAACACTCGGATTGACAAAAAATACTAGACTTGTAAGTGCGTCTTTATTATCGAGTAAGTATATAAAAGGTTTTTGTGGTAATAAAACATGAATAAGATACGGTCACGGCATGACCACAGCTAAACCGAGAAGCATCCGTTGTATCTTTATTTTTATTACGCCTACAAAATTGTAAATTGACGCAATCGTTTTGTTGGAAAAATTGATTAAATGGAACTTTACTCAATCGTGGTATTAATTATCCTGACGGTAAAAGTGTTTTTTCGAACTATGATACTAAACTCCTAAGTAAGAAGGCCTAGAACTACGCAGATTAAATGGAAGGTCATATAGGTAGTCGGCGTGCCAGGTAAGTGGATAATGAGGGATAACAGTTACATATGCACGTTTGTGGGCGGTCGTCCTACGTGCATTACCTTCCTGCACACCGACAAATATTAATTTAGTTTCGGAGTTTGAACCGCTCTATATACAAAACTGTTTTACCGCGCTGTTTGGTCTAGTTCGCCAATGCAAGTTCATTGTTCTGCGAACTATCGAAAGTCCAAGTGGACGTAAACGCCAGACGCTGTGTGTTTTTGTGGCCGAGTTCGGCCCTCGGTGGAGGTAAAGCGTTTTTGTAGAGTCGTCATCGGTCACTTAAGCCTTTTTAACTATTTCGCTACGTTTTGTTGTTGGCGTTGAGAAGCGAGGTGAGTCACGTTGTTAGTTGACGGAAAGTCGATAATGTTTATCGATAAACAAATTTTTACAACAGTCACTTTTTTATGAAATGTGTGTTGCAAACGACTATGAAGTCCGCAGTTAGTTCTGTCTTGGTGTTAATCTAAACGAACAAAGTTCGGATATAGATGCGTTGCTTCTCGTGAGTTAAGTATTCTTTGAACGCTTCGTGTGTCTCCGTCATCATATCTTAAAACGGAATAAACAAGTGTTTGATAAGGTTTTGATAGGTAAGAAACGAATAGTTGTGGGCACGTATACCAAAAAAGTCGAACAACAAAGAAGGAAAATCAAAAATATGATATATCTTTATTATAAAACAAAATGAGGAATTAGTAGTACCAATAGCAAAATATGCTGTATTGCATAGTAAAGATGTATTTAAATATCCTATTACATATTTTTAAATAGACTAGTGCATGCTAGTCACATAAAATTACCTCAATTTTACGTTTATTAATTTCATTGATTCTAGTCATTACTTGTGTTACAACTTGCACTGAACAGATATATATTTTTTGTCATAATATTTATCATTTGGAGTTGGAAATTGTCGATAGTAAACTATCGATAGGGGTAAAACACTGGTCGCACGGTAAGCGCAGGCCGCAGCAAGCCGGCTCCCTGCGCACATCCGCTTGCGCGTTCAGCCCCGCGCCCGCACGGAGCCCTACTGCCGCTCTAAACTATCAACTTTTCAATTAATAAATCGAACTTTTTATTCCTCTAACTTATCTCTGCAGATAAGTAAAATCTACCGCGTTGTGATATTGTGCCAGTACAGTGTTAATGAAATTAAAAATACGTGCCGGTTTGGGTGAATTTGTGACCGTTACAGCAATTGCAGTAAACAATAAAGTAAATTCGGACAATTTCGTTGTGTATGCACGTTTTGGAGTTACTCAAGTTTAGTTTACTATTACTATAGCGTGACTTGTAAGACTCCGATGAAGCCGTACACAAAAAACATTTTCGGAACAAGTGAAATGTAAGTTAAGTAATATATCACGTTTCAAAGCGGTAATTGGATATTAGAGAAATATCACGGCACTATGTGATGTTTCCCTACTTTAGGCTGAATTTAAGTAGATTATGAGACATTATTACAGAAAGCAATATGCATAGTTTTAATTAACTGTGCGTACATAAGTAAAATACTTAGCCAGTATTTTCCACGGTGCCTTTGTAAAAAAAATGCACATAGTATGTATTCACGTATTCCCAACCTGAATTGACTGGACTAAAATTAACTCTTATCTTTATGATTAGGAAAAATATAATATGTACCTGAAAAAACTCGTAATAGGCAATTGTAAGTTTTTGTTATCCGTCAAAGAAAACATAATTATAGCACAATTAAATTTAAAAAAACCAAGATGGATGACGGAGCATATTAAAATCGGTTGCCTATTACAATTTAAATATTTACCATCTTACATTGACGTATCTTTTATGAACTTTCACATAACACCGATAGTTTCAAACATAGCCCAACTCAAACTCTTTCAACTAATACTAAATCAATTTGGCACGGGTCTTCGAACGATGACGTAAGGTTAGCCAGCTATAGACGGGTTCTTTCGTGAATAGATCTTATAAACTAGTCTCCTAAAAAAACATTTAGTTAAGGTTACTAAATTTAGACGGTGATAATCGTTTTTATGCAATTGAAATAATAAACGATGTGTCCTTATTAGTCCATAAGGTAAGACTAGTCATTCCCATTTAGTTTAAAGTATACAAACCCTTTAAGCCACAATAGGGTGGGGGTGGTATATCTAGGGTTGCCAACCATATTTACAATAAAATATTGTACTTTATTTGGAGTAAGTGTACTTTATAATCATTTAGAAAAATATAGTTCGCGGAAATACTTTATTTTGCATGATCTGGGAATAAAAATGGTCGTAAGCATTTTTACTTACTTCAAACAATTTATGCAATTCTACAAATTTTCTATAGCCACATTACTAGCCACTTTTTTTGTGCTCATCAAATTGTGGAGACAAGGGTGCTAGATTATATACATTCCTTTTATTCCTCCGACTTGATTTTTTTCTCCTGTTGCTACCTTACATATTCAATGAAATTTAATTACTGAAGAACCGGTGACAACCCTAATTATACCTGTTCTAAGGCTTCCCCGTCGTAGGCAGAGACACGTGTCCAACACATACTCACGTTTATTATTATTATGAAAAAATAATGTAAAAATTTCGAGTTTATCACAGAGATCTCACGCCAATCTGACAACTATTGTTAAGATATCTTATCGGGGAAATTTCACACGCTCTTTGGTGTCGATATGTTGCGTCATGTTTTTTCATTTCAATGCCTTAGTAACTGTATTGTCCAACTTCATATAATAAATACATACAGTTACCTAAAATAATATAGTAGCTTGAATAATATTTAAAATTCTCTGATTTATGATTTAAGTTGTGGTGTGGTAAGGGAAAAAATAAAAAAAAAAATCTCCCTTACCGCGGATTTATAGGAATATTTAGCGCGGTCCAATCGAGCTATTTACTATATTTAGTAGACTAATCAACTATTTGTTAAAGGTAGTCAATTGGTACATCAATTGGTTGGCGACAAACAAAAGACGAAACTAAACAATAAGATAGAGAACCAAATTAATCGCTAGTATCCTATTGACTAGTAGTTTGCGTTTAGTCATTGATGATGTGACTTGAAAACTACAAATCTATATATTTTGGCATGCCTGTTTAACCTTGTAGACTAACTTGCAATTAGCTCTTTTTGAACTACAAATTGCTTTTAACTTCTAGTTCTGTTGATAGCTCTTCAGTGGGACCGCTTCAACGGGGAATTTAACCTTAATTACTTCACTTACGCGTAAGTCTTTATTCGTTCCCAGAGATACTTCAACAGAACTTCAATTCTATTTGGAGTTAATTACAGATCTACTTGCCGCAGTATTAACCACCAGCAGATGGATTGCATGCTTCTCTTCTTAAATACATAAAAAATGCTCTATTCTTTGAGATCCTCTACAAAAAAAATTGAGATAACTTATTTAACTCCAAAGAGTAACGTAAATACGTTATTACATCAAAAGTAGTGTGCAGAATAACCTTCATTACTATAGAAATCGTTTGTCTACAGCAAACTTATAAGAAAAAGTAAAAAACTTCGATCAAAGATTTTTGAGCGAGTATTTTCATCTTAGAATGCATAAATGACGTGACGTCTATTATAAGCACGTTAAGAAATAAATAACAATCCTTTTTAATCATCCGTCTATTCTGTTTCTTGCTTATCCGACTTCAAAAAGCAGGAGGTTATCAATTCGGTTGGTTTTATAGCTTCATATTGCAAAACATAGACGTACACTTTAAGAAGTATTTACTACGGCTTTTTAGCTCAATAACGTAGGATCAATTTCGGAAATTACACGGTATTTACGCGGGCCCATGTTTTTTATTAAATAAAAAAAAAAATCTCGTCTTGTGGTCAAGTACATATCATAGAGTTCATTCGTGACGCAATAACAATTTACCATGCTGCGAAGCGTTTGTTGAAATCAAAGTAATTTCACGTTCTTTAAGTTACTTTGGACTCGTGTTGTAATTGTTTCCTTCTCTAATTCCAGTCAAACTATCGCGGCGATCTTAACGCTTATTCAAACCATTGTGAATATAATCTGTAGCTAGAAAGTCGCTATCGTTTAATCTAACCCATATACGAGTACACTTATAATGTGGGCTATCTTTCCAGATCCACGCTATCTGCACTAGTATTATCTGTGTTAAATGTAGTGTATATGTAATGCTACAATTCTATGTTCTAAGTACACCACAAATTTTCGTGGCCTGCAAAAATACAGATTACAAATTTTATTATACTTTATTAATCTCTATGTCCCTATAATAAATATAACATTCATACATCAATATGCATTTTAAAATCAGAAAAATGCAACAATATTGTTAATCATACATAAATATCAAATTACATATCGATTTTTTTAATATTTTTATTAAACCATGTAACTCTTCGACGAAATATTTTGATCTAAGATCTAAGTGCTCTCAATTAGTGGGATAATTTGACGCTATAATAAACAACTTAAACATACTTATGTTTCTATGTAAATGTCTCCTACAGTTAAGTGCCGGATGTTGATTGATTTAGTTGTAAAACTTTACTGCCAATAATATTTGTCATGGTTAAGAGTAGAAATTGATGTTAAGTGGTAACATGTGAAATTTTAGAAGGCACTTGAAAGATGGTATTAAACGTAGTGCGATCTTATACAACTTTAACAAGTAGTACCTAAAAGAGAAAACGTAGTAAAATTTTTTAGAGAAAAATTGGTCTTTACATGCGACCCACGTGATGGAGCGGTCACCATATCGGTCTGACACGCCCCGGGTGCGATCCCTGGTCAGATAGACATCATTCGTCTTTGTGTATGTATCCATGGCACCCACGAAACAGAAGAAAATCCTATTGTGGCGCTATGAGTGTATAAACCGTTTTAAAATTGAGAAATTATCACATCACATCAGTACACTAAAACATATAGATTGTCCCATTTCATGAAGTTTAAAACTAAATAAATAATGCTATCGGTCATGGTTTAGGATAGTTTATGTTAAGTGCTAATTGTTATAAGTCTTAAAGAGATGGTACTAATCTAGCGCGACATCATTAAATTTGGATAAGTAGTAAAACACAGTAAAATACAAAATTTCTTTTATTTGTTTTCATGCAAAATTGAACGATAGAACATTTACAATTAGAAATAGAATACGTAAATGTATATCTTATTGAATACGACACTCGTTTGAATACTAGCCAAAATCTAGTCATGGTTGATTACACTATTCAGGTCATCTAATATTTAACATGTTGAATGCTGATATATCACGGTCATTTAGATCATTCGACTCGTTAAATTAGAATAGGGCTGTCATATCATTAATAATAGACTTATTTTTAGTCGAAAACCTTGATATTTTGTCTTAAATGTCGTTCAATAAATAATAGTTTGACATCATTGTTATCGAGCGTTAGTAACTGACATAAAAGGTGAGATAGCCAGTTCAGATATTTCGTGTTTTTGTGGTTTCACACAAAATACAATGTCTCAAAGATTATGTTGTATCTTAATCTATTTTTAGAAAGTGAAATCTACATAGCATAAGAATAAGCAGTAGATGTACCTGGAATAGAGTTACCGTTACTAATTCCAACTAAGGTACCTTCTAATTAAGGATTCCTACCTGATGTCGTACACTAACGCGTTGCTACCTGTGAGAACTTGCACACTATATGCATGCCGTACCTGCAAACCGGAACAATACAGGGGGTTGGCAACAGCTGCGATAAAACAAAAAATGCGAGCCGTTAACATTTATAGGGAGGAACCCTTCGTGATATTGGCAGAACTACCGCCACTGCTATTTCTGCCTTGTAACCGCTGCTAAGTACTGGTTTAAAGGATGTGTTAGGGACACTTAGAATGGGTAACCTATAGTAGGCCTCTCAGGTAGAAACGTATTGAGTTCCTGATTCTGGTTTCAAATATTATTGTTCTATTTGAATTTGACTATATATACACATAAAGAGCGGCCATGACTACCTGCCATAAGATAGACAGGTTTATTTGCTACTTCAATTAAATGAAAAATAAACCTTTAGTCGAACCAGTATTTTAATAGCTTATGGCAACCCTGAATCAATAGTGACAGCCCTAATTCCGCTCAATTTAAAGGACACCAAAAGCGCTCGGCCTCGCTGCCTCCTCGCATCCCACGTCAACTTGGGCAACTGGAGCCTTGGGCCGGCACCAACGTGATCTAACTCTTACTTTCATTGTCCGACTACTTGATCACAATGGTACCTCCGCTTATGCCCTTCTATAGACGCGTGACGTAACACGTTAGTGCTTATATGTTATATGTAGAATTGTTGGTGGACTGAGTACTGCAATCCTTTGTTCTTACCACATGCAATTAATTGCTTCGATTATTTTATCCACTGCGACTGTGTGATGCTCTCACTTTATTCGGATTTAACTGTGCCACTAATGTTTTTTATTAAGTGTATTTTAACATCCAGTTAAAATTTAAATTATGAGCAATTTAATTTTGGAACAACTTCTCATGTTAAAAACTAAACTTGATATTAAAATGTTCATAAAAATACTACTATCACTAATAGCTTTAGCAATGAACTTTCTTTATCCATAAAAAAGTGAAAATTTCAAACAAATGAGAGTGTATAACGATATTAACGATGCATAGCATTAAGTCATTGTTTCACAGTAACTACGGTATATACGCTAAAATCTGAATATATTGACAACAAAGCAAAAACAAACGTTAGGTTCGTAATTTATGCCCTGGCCAGAGCATTATGGACAGATCAACCTACTTATTTCCGAGCTTCCGCGCGCGATTCAACCTACGTGCATCTCTGTCCAAAGCTTTTTAACTTTTAAAACTAGAATTATTGATATATCAGAGATAAAACGACGCTTCTCTCGCTCTCTTTAAAGTTTTTAACGGACTTGAAAAAATGTAGGAGGTTCTCAATTTGACCATATTTTTTTATCTTATAATATCTTCATTAAATCAGTTTTATAATTTGATACATTCTCTTGGACTACAAATCTGATTTAAAAATAAAATAGCGCTTTTGGATGGGTATTTTTTATTTAGAATTTAATTGCACTAAAGTAGACCTCCTACCTCCTTGTACCTCCTACCTCCTTGTCCATAAAATTATAAAGATTATTGATCTCCTTACTTAGATTTTAGGCGTTACTTCTGCTACACCGAATCCAGTTTAATAGCAGTTTAAAACTGCTGTATTCAGGCTTGAAGAATAAGTATTGCTTTATATGATTTTAGATTAATATTATCGCAATTGATATTTAGATTAATATTATAGGAATTGATACGTGGATTGTAATTTATTTTTGTCGATATTTCGATCCAGTTCGTGGATCGTGGTCACCGCCAAACTGATAATATCGACAAAAAGAAATTAAAAACGACATTATTATCGTGAGTACCCGTAACATATTAAAATATATATTACTTAATTTAATCGTATTAAATGCGAAGGTACATTTAAATATTGTGTTTAGAATAATCATTTACAGACTTTGAACTTCCCGGAAGATATAACAAATATGGCGAACGGAAAAACCAACGGTACAATTTTTGATTTCGTAGATTTTTTTTTGAATCATCCCATGCATTATATTCTGCTTTAACTTATTGTTTTATTGCACAAATCTGTAATGGTTCCTTAACTGACTCTTAAATTTTAACTTTTTTTATTCATTAAATAACTTAAGGTTTCTGTTGTTGTGTCCCCAAAATGCACTAATACGAGTAAGTAATGCGAATACGTCGTGCTGCTTCAAGTCACTTAATATTATTTTTGAAACCTACAAAATTAAGTATTTCACAAACGTACATTATGTATAACTTGTAACAATAAAGAATTTAGGTATCTTTCTGACAATAATTAACAAAGAGGCTTAAAGAAATAATGCCATTTCAAAATATAATATACATTTAAACTGTTCACACCATAAAAATATAAAAATATACAAATACCACTAGCTCTTTATTACTTTTCTATCTTTGTCCCTTAGTATAAGGAATATGATGTAAGAAAATAATAAAACTTAATATTTAAGTAGTTAAAACTGTTGTTGAACATTGAATAATACAGTGATTATAACCTGCAACTGTTTACTTTGTCGTCACATTCCGCTACTTTCCAGTCGTTTTCAATATCAATCCAAACAATACGCAAATTTTAGAAACCGGTTCTTAAAATTTTATCTTGTACCCATGGGCAATGGGGCTTAATAATTGACATTTAAGAAATTACAAGCAGACACTTATTTTATATTTTTGTTTTTAGACATGCGTTGTTAACTACAGGTTTGTAACTAAACTTCCTTCATTCTATTGTAGGTAAATTCGACAGCTCCATTTTACAATTACATTATCCATTTTACAATTACAATATGTGAGCTTATTATTCAGAGATAAAACAATTGCTTTATTAAAACAATTTATATAATTAATTTGTAAATTTAAAAAAGACAATATAAAGTAATAACGTTAATTATGTTTAGTTGTTTTAGCTCATTATTGCGTGATTTATCTTTTTATAGAAACCTAAAAATGTTAAGGTAAAACCAAAGGTTAAGCAATAGTTAGTGTAATTGTTATTCCGATAACAGGGCAAAAATATATTTTAAATAAATAATCAATAAAAATATATTTAAAGTAGAAATACCTAAAAGACGCTCCACGCTTTTAAATTATACGTCGGATATAAAAGTAATGACAGGCTTAGTGACAATTAGGTACCGATGGTATCTATTCATGTCATGCATTACATATTGCCTAAACAATTTGGCATTTACCACATTATCACTCAATAAGTAAGTTAAAATTATATTTTTTAAGTTCGTGTTAAAGGCGTATTTTTAAAGAGATAAATATATTAATTATTATAAAATCGAAGTGATGATCCATTTCCACTCGCTTTTGCTGCTGCATCTATAATATCTCTTAAAATTTGGATTGGAAAGCTATTGTGAAATGGTCACGATGCTTTGATGCTAAGTTGGAACGCTACGGTATCTTTTCCTTAAAATGCCCTTAAACTAGAACAGAGCAGCGCTTACAAATTGTGTTACCGATTAAGTTAAGTTGTTAAGGAATAACAATCGACGAAGGGTTAGGTAGTAAACAAGTAAATAAACCTCAGCTGTTCCCGTTAGGGATCTGTCATCTCTTTCTGTTAGGAGTTTTGTCTTACTGACAGTAATCTACCGGCCATACTGGACTTAATAGAGTAAGCTACTGGAGGTTATAACGTTAAACTATTCTAACAATCACATGAAATTATAGTTACTTCCACAATTCCATGCTTATTGATCGAGATAGGTTCGTGTCGTGGCGCGGCGTAATGTGACGCTTTCGACTCCTCCACCCATCCGTGTTGCTTTCTAACGATCCGTGATAGCATACCATGGCATTCTTCGGAGATTACTACAAAAATTTAATTAAGTATTTTACATCTTTACTGTAGCAGCGATACCTCAGAGACAACATAAATGGTGTAGCCTAGAAAACCTCTTTATGTCTTTCCATGGATGACGTGCTATTGAAATAAATTTGGAAGCCTCTACCTGCGAATTTATACATCTACTACGGTCCCTAAAACACACAGCCAAGAGCATTAACTACGACTAAAACCCCATTCCCAATAAACCTAACATGCTTTCGTTGAATTTCTGTAGACGAAAATAAATAAATGTCCTATGAATTCTGACCTATACCTACTTTTTGGAGACTCATAACAAGACTAAGAAATTGCCCTATATGGTTAAGTCATATTATATAAACATAAATGCTTTCTACACTCATAGACCCACAGTAGGATTTTCTCCTGTGTCGTGGGTGCCATGGACTCACAAAGACGAATACACAAACATCCAGACACAGAACAGAAATCTAAACTCATCCTTGTCTGTCTGGCCGGGGATCGAACCCACTGCGAGTCAGACCGATATTGTGACCGCTTCGCCACGCGGGTCGTATATACTTACCATATTATGTAATAGGAATAAAATAGTATAAGCAAGACCTACAAATTTTGTACAAAAATCAAATACTTTACCGTGTGTACCCTAACATCAAACTTTTGAACTGTTAGTGTGTACGGTTTGCAATCTTGATGGCTTAGAGCTAGGCTATTATTCTAAACATAGAAACAGAATAAATGTTGAAACTGAAAAGGCCAGTTGTATTTTGGGTTGGTTATAAATGCGTGAGCTGCCCTGACCACTTAACATTAGCGAGACTCATATACCTACTCAAGGTTTTAAGTATGTAAAGTATAAGTAGTTGCTACGTTTATTGATGGCCCCTTGCTTTTCACATTAGGTACAAATTACCTACTATGTCGTACGAATTTGTTAATACTTTTTTGGTGCACAATTTTCAATGCCGTTACCAATAAACTGAACCAATTTAATACAATTTGTGTACGATTTGTATTGATAATAATATTTTAGCAGAATCTATTAATAATATTTTATTATCTCTGCAGATGGAGATATTATTTTTTGTGTAAATTAACTGTGACAGTGACAATATTGCATTTTCACTAGCAAATTTAATTTTAAAATTCAATGACTAACACAAAAACATCAAGTTTCAATTTTAATAGTTTGGCTACGAGACCCGAACGTGAACTTGTCAAGAGTATTATTATGCAATGCCGTACTGCTGTGGAATATAAAACTGACTTAATTTACATGTACGAGTGTTTGACTGCCAATTAAACTGCGTCTCAGTAAATACTTAGTAGTACCTACTATCGAATATTGAATGCATTATGTTTATGTAATTGTATTTTCTGACCTTAACAAAAACACCTTTTCTGTTTTTCAATAACTTTAGGTTGTTTTTTTGCTCTTAATTTTGTATAAACATATAAAGTAATTCACATAAGTTTTAAATAATTTAATCAATATAATCATTGTAAAATTTATTGACATTTTTCCTTTTCAATTGAGAACATGATTTCATGTAAAATAAAATGCAGATCTAACGCCTATATCATTCTACGCATTTTCTTATACCTCTCATACAACTTGTTGCTGTTCGATTTATACTAGGCGCTGTATTGTCAAGTTGTTATACGCCTAGGAAGATTGTTTTTTGTGGAAAATATTTGTACATATTTAAATGCTTATTTAAAAGTATTATCGTTTAATAATTATGATTAATTATGCGTTTGTGTGCCTTAGCCTAATTATATTTATTTTAAATTTCAGATCGGAGCGTCAACAGTGAGCCTGGGGAGGCGAGCGAGCCGGAGGCCGGTCGTATGCGTCCCGAAGATTACCGCCTCGTGTTCCTCAGTTCGGATTCATCGTGCCGGGAGGACACTGAAGACTCTTCGTCGACTGCTTCCTCCGCTGCGCCCCCCGTAGCCGACGACTGCGACTGGGATTACTTCGAACCCGGCGCGGCGGCGGCGCAGCCTACTCCACCACCGCCTAGACACATCCCGCAAGCTTGCCCGCGAGCGTGTTCCTGTGGAGCTGAACCACGTATAGTCGCAGTTCCGGTTCCCGTGCCCGTGCCAGTACCAGCTGCTCTTTGGCCTGCTCTATTAGCCTTTCCCACACAAGTGCCACCGACGCCGCACTGGAACACATATCCGGGCTTCCCGCCTATAGATGCCGCGGCACTCGCTCGACTCACAACGGCTGCAGCAGTCGCCGTCACTGCCGCCGCCACGGCTTCCGCCTCCACGATGCCGCAAAACAGACTCGAGATGACCGTAGAAAGAACTGATAAGGCTATACAATCAGAATCAATTCAAGCGCCGGAGCCCCGCGATAACGATAAGGACGATAATAATATTGAACGCTCAGTGGAACATGGCACGTCAGACGAAATCAAAGTGATTGCCGAGGAGGACAGTTTATCAGTAATATCGGAATTGCCGGACACAATGCCAGACCACTTAGACGCTGAAAAAGCATTTCCCTCGTCAAATGAGTCCGCCGACTCCAGTGATTCTGAAGGGGAAGTGGCTCATAGAAGCTATGACTTAAGGAGCGGCGCACCAGAAGAGCCAGCTACATCAGATGAAGATTCCGATGACTCTGGCGGCGGTGGTGGACAGTTTTCTCGAGTATTCGTAGTTAATCCGGCTGACTCATCATCAGATTTAGAAGATAATGCGGACAGCAGCGGTATTGATTGCGATGATTCATACGACAAAAAATCAGATAGTTTAGAAATTATTGCCGTAGAAATGGTGATGCAAAATGAAAATAATTTAAATACGGAATCTAATGAAAATCACTCTCAAAATAATGATATAGTGTTGTTAGAATCGGTTAGTTTTAGTGAAGAATGCCCTGTGATTCAATTTTCTCATATAGACGAAGGAAGCAGTGAAAGTGCAATGAAAAGATCAAGTTTTATTAAATTTTGCGACGAAAATATGCTTCAAAGTGAGACCTGTGAAAATTTTAATAGCTTTAACGCAACTTGCAGCGACAATTTAGATAATGTCGATTACTACGTCGATAAAGATAATAGCCATAGCTCATGTGTGTCCGAGAATATCGAGTACGATTCATTAGATAACTCGAGTTCTAATATAGACAGCAATATGAAAGTAAAAGTCTCAGTGGAGTTGCCTAATGATAATTACAATAAGGAGGAATTTGCGATGACCGAATCGCCACGTGTATATTCAACAATGCTATCACCGTCCCCAGAACCAAAACAAGAGCCCAGTTTGTCGTCTGTTGAAAAAATAGACTTGTTCAAAGGTATCGAACGTACGCTTAGTGAGTTGTTAAAGAAAGAATTATTAGACGATCAAGGGGAGGAGAAAATGCACGGTTCGCGGCCGGTTTGCATTACGGACACCGAGGGGGGCGCGGGCGCACCTGCCGAGACAACAGTTTGCCGCTCGCGCACGGCCGGTGCGGACGGGTCCGCGCGTTTCACTAGCCGCGTTATGATAACGCACGATCGTGTCTCCGTGGTCACGTCAGACACGACGCGGCTCATGCGTGATATTACAGTGCATCATACAAACTCGCAAAACGAAACGGAACCCAGTGCTGACGTGCAAGACAACGAAATTAACGAACGAATATCCGACGACGAATCGCCGCAGCCTTCGGGTGGAGTGACTGTTGTCAGTAATGCCGACACTCTCTCGGCGGTCGTATGCCTCGAGGAGGGGTTAGCTGACGACGACTCGTGGGTCGAGGACGTCAGCCATGACGACGACGAGGGCACCTCGATCTCCGATTCCGACTCGGGAGACGAGGCCTCGTTACCCACCCGAGGAGAGGACTTCGCATACTGTAGGCGTTCCTTAGACTTTACTCTACACACGATTGTCGAAGAAAGCTGTGAGGAAAGTGAAACAGAACAAACTACTAAAAAGCCGCGTCCTTTATCCGCCACCGAGTTAGAAAAATACTTTTTCTTTGGATTAGGCGACGGCCGAAATGTGCGCGACGATGAAGATCCGGTTTCGGAAACTTCGAGCGTGTGTAGTGAAGGTGGTGAGTCTATTGTGGATAATGAACAGCCAAAACGCAGTGGTGACAGTGACGAACTGGTGTCGTCTCGGTTGGAAAAATATTTTTTGTCTGGGTTTATGGGATTCAATCAAGAGAGGCGTGATTCTGACGGATCGGGAAGCGTCGGGAGTGATAGTGAAGGTAAACAAAGCCCCGAACACAGACGTAAAAAATTAGTACGGGCTCGGGGGACCCCTCGATCACATTCTTCGTCTTTAGATAACTTATTAACTGGAGACGAACCCTCACAAGATACCCAAGAGGTATCGGATGGTTCAAGCACCGAAACTGAAGACCGTCACGAGTCACTTGAAAGGCTTGATATTCCGTGTGAATCTAAGCGTAAAAAACAAAACAAAAAGACCCGCGGTTCCCCAGCAGATGAACGTAGACAGTCGGTTGAGTTTTCAGAAGAAACTCGAGATGATACTAGGTCTGTGTCAGAGGGTGAAGATGGCAGATCAACGCCTCGACCTGAATTCCCACCACTCGGATCTGAACTATCGGAATCCAAGAAACAAACAAGTAGAGATAGCGGTTTTGTTGGAAGTTGTGACGACCTATTAAGGAACGGTGACTCGAGTTCAGATTTCACCCGATCCCATGAACCTAAGACGGAGTTAGAGGAAATTATCGAGGAAGTCCGCCCAGATATCGACGAACGTATAGAACGCCCGCCTTCGTCCCGCCCGCCGCCCAGTCCCCTTACACGTAAGGATAGCTTTAATAACTGGTCTTCAGACGAAGAAACCAATCTCATGATGACTAAAATGAGGCAATTTTTTAAACAAATGATTAATACCTCTAATGTAAGAACTTCTACACCGGCTTCGTCTAATTCAGAAAGTTCTCGTCCGCCTAAACCACCGCAGTTATTATATTTTGAAAGCGAGTTAACTCGATTAATGAAAACAGTTCCGGGCATACGAGACGAAGAAGTGCGTGAAATTGTTGAATATTTGTCAAGCGAGGACACGTGGAGTGATTCTTACGATTCATCCGACTACGCCGGTTCCGATTTAGAGGGCACGGCGGCCAATAGATCCGCATTAAGGAAACAAATATCCGAGAGTTGTCGCGAGATAATCGACGAGTTCGATAAAGGAACTAGCGAGGCTGGCTCATTAGAACGCGATGCCGTCGGAGCTTATCAAAGGTTGGCGGCGACATTGGGCCGAGCGGGTGAAGGATCACCGCCTTTGTTCGGCAAGGTTATGCGGCACATTGGGGGCAGACTGGTGGCATTGATGCATGAAGTGTCGGGTGGTGCGTCACCGAGTACGGACGACGATAGTGCGTCCGAACCGGGGGCTTTAGCTCGTAGTCGATCTCATGATATCCTCGAGGCTACGGCGAGCCGGGGTAGTGTCGCGAGTGATTGTGAGAGGTTTTCGTGGCGTGGAAGCTTTGAATCTGCTCTGTTAGCAGCGGATTCGCGGGGTACCTTGGGTGGCCCGGGTTGTGAAGCGAGGCGATCCCCCGCTGGAGCTGACCTGGCTGCCCAGAGGTCACATTCGAGGAGCTGTGGCGCTATAGGAGGTAGTGAAGATAGATTATGGCGAGGAAGACGGCGTGCTTCAGCACCTGACGCCGAGGTAATCTATTCACCAGTATTCAATTAACCAAACTAAAAGATTTGCTTAACGAACATTTTAAACTACATTATGAAACAAAAAAATATACGCAAGATATATTTGTGGTAACCCTAATAATTGAAATCTAAATAGATTTCTCCTTTGCATACCTCGTAGTATAGTCTAACACATTCTGTAACACAAAACGAATCATGCGTAAAAGGTTAATACGAGTTCCAATTCGAGTTATGTATCAGGTATCTATGTTAGTTATTTACAAACAAGGAGACTTACCTACTTTCAATTAGACATTTACCTAACCCATAAATGATAAGAAAAATAAGCCACCCAATTGTAATCTTTAGCACAGATGAGTGCGCATAATTTATGTGTGGTAGGACGATTAGAAAACTGGTTACCAAAGGTACATATTGCATTAGCGTGCGTATTATACATTTGTTAACAAAAAATAAACAAAAATACACAAACAATAGGCGCTTATCGCATAGAAACTATTTCTTATAGGTGACCTAAATAAGCGAAGGAAAGAGGCAAAGTAACCGATAAGGAAGTACAAGTACATTACACGTACTTCAACCAAGACGATCGCTCATGCACTCAGATGTATATGTTTGGGTATACAGAAACACAAAATACAAATTTTTTTTCACATTCATAGCACCGAGCTACAATTCCTTGTGTAATATATATCATGGATACACAAACAGTATTAAGTACACCCACACATATACACACACACACAAACAAACCAAAAGTCTTATTCTGAAAATAAAAGACGGAGGATCGAACCCAAAACTCTGCGTCCCAAATGAATTATAGATATTAAAATAAACTAATAATAATAGATAAAAAATACTCAAAACTAAGTCATATTAAGAATTACAAATATTATAGAGTTAAACAGACAAAATATGTTCAAATTACATAACTTTCGAGAAAACGTAATTGTTATCATTTTGTCTCTAAAAATATATAAAGGTACAAAAATTACCTTAATGACAATCTTTAAATGGAAAAAAATAATTAGTTGAGTCATTACTAACTAGTACATCAATAGATATTACTGTACTACAAAACGAAAGATAAAATAAGTGCATACTATACAGCACTTAGTAAATCTATATTGTTTGATATCGCATATGGATAATCATATAGGTATGACATAACGACTCCATAAAACGTATAGGCAGCTATATTAAAAAAAAATGCTATTATATTTTATATTAACAACTACTTTAATATTTTAGGTAGGTATACATTAATGTCCCCCCTGTAGCCGGAGAGTAGAATACGGCTCCGGTATCCCCGGCCTGTCGTAAGAGGCGACTAGAAGGAGGCTTTTGGGGTTGCGGGCGGCTAAAGTGTGAGCTCGAACCACCCAACCAACAACCCCGAGAAGGCATGTGTGGCTGCATGTCGTTGCAAATAGCGGAAGG
>DWTU01000282.1:0-19118 GCA_018251515.1 Cecropterus confusis | reverse complement strand
GCGGTGGACTATGGCCTGAAGCTCTCTCAATCTGAGAGAAGACCTGTGCCCAGCAGTGGGACAATAATGGGTTGACGCTACGGTATGTATGTATGCACATTTTTAAACATGTATGTATGCCCATATGTTTGACACGCCCTATAGCTCAAACGGCTTGACGAATTATAACATTATAACATGGCATATCATTGGAATCGTTTGGATTGTCGCAACGACATAGATTATATAATTTAGATACATGGTGCCTTAAACAGAAAGGAGGGCGAAGGGATGTTTTTTTATTATTATAACAATATGGGCATTAAATCAATGCTGTAAAATAGATCATTACAAAATACGGAAGTAAATAAAAGTCCAAATTCTGTTTTGATACGAGATAAAAAGTACGACTATAAACACCACTTCTAAATAGAAAGATAGCGATGTGTAGAAATATATAATCAAAACTTTCAGTGCATTTATAATTTCGCGAACATAAAGCATATACTCGTGTCTCGTTCATGAAACAAGCAGATGCGCGGGGAAATAATACTCACAACGAGTGTATACGTGATCAAATTAAGTGCCAATACTAAAGTTTATAGGTGGCATAATAAAGAAATGTGTTCTTGTTACGGTTAATAGGCAATAAATCATTAATGTGCCCTAAAACGTAACAGTTTTCCGTGGTAGAGATTGTTGAGACATAACAGAGGCAGTTTACTGCTCCGCCATCATTTGAATGGGAAACCATTACGCGTTTATGTTTAATGATTATTTGAAGCTTCTCATAATTTTCCACCATTTATAATTCCGCTTGAATGTCTGCTCGTTAGGGTTGTTAGTGTGGGTAATTGTTTGTGCGTATTTTTCTACTGTGTTTGTGTGCCGCCGTAGCATGTGGAAGGGTGAACGCCGTTTTAAAATGTATTTAGAAGACAAAGGAGAGTCGTGATAGTGGAATTTCGTTCTCCCATTTTGAGGATTCTGAGTTTGAAACCCATGTACTTGAATTTTTGACATTAATAATAATTACATAAACGTAAACATAAACGATTTCTACACTCGTAGCCCCACAGTAGGATTTGCTCCTGTATCGAGGGTGCCATGGACACACAAAGACACAAACACCCAGACCCAGAACAGAAATCTAAACTCATCATTTAGATATCTGTCTGGCCGGGGATCGAACCCGGGACCCACTGCGTGTCAGACCGGTGTGGTGACCGCTCCACCACGTGGGTCGTCGAAATAAATGAAAAGAAATTCAAATCAAAGGTAAAGAATAATTAATATTAGAGTTGAAAATTTGTAATAGTTTAATTTTGAAAATCTTTTCGAGATATTGCTAGTCAAGATTCTTTAAAATATTGAAACAATACCTAAGCTTAATAACAGAATTAGAAAAAACAAAAAAAAAAATAACACAGCTGCAATGTGCTCCTTGGACAAGATTACGATAATAATGATAAAATAGAGTGAAATATTTATAAATATAACTGTTAGTATTAGCAGTAGAAGAATCCACACAATCGCAAATAAAGCTAAAAGAGCCTTAAGCACAATACGAGTAATAACGCGTGGCTTTCCTTTTCAAATGCATCGCTCAATGCATAGAAGATTCCACCACGTTTTCAATATAGACCGCCTTTTGATGGTTTAATGCCGATGTTTCTCAAAGTTTATGCATGATTATAAAAGATCCCCTAAGGGGTTTTACTCACAAAAGGTTCTGGTAATTGTGAAACAATTGGGGTTATCAAAGATAAAAGTGGAAAAGCCAATGTAGATCATTCATCAATATACTTGATTATATTACAATATTAGCCGTTTTGTAAATAACTAATAGTACCAATATCATAATTTATTCAAATTTGAAAATATTTGAAGTAAATAGATAAAAAAAATCTTAAGTACTAGTCTTGTATGATGTTTAAACATACCTTACCGCATCTTGATACTACCTTTAGGAATTACGAATAGATATACCTTCTAATTCAGGCTTAATATTTTATGTTTCAAGTTGTTTCAGTGTATTTAAATACTAGTGTACTGCACATCTGATAACATGTATTTTATCACCTGTAAATATTTTTACTCTCAAATTAACGATAACATCTGATTTTAATTTTTTCTAAACAATTTAATATATATTATCATTAAGACGTACATCATCAAAATCAGTATTTGTATCAGAACAATAATAGCAATCATTAGACCAATAAGAACAAAGTAAGGAAACAAAGATACATATTCAATGCATTGAAAGGTAGTCTAGATTTAATCTCTATATTAATTGAACCGGAGAAAGTAGCTGAGGTGTTATTCGTTCTTTGAAAAATAAATCAAAAGTAACAAATTAACTAACAGTTTGAATTAAGTCCAACGCTACAATACTGGCTTTAATTTCATCTTCTCTCTGTAGATCTGGGGTTCGAATGCCAGACATGCATCTGATTTTTGAAATGGTGTATATATTAGAAGTTATTTATCTTTTACCAAACGATAAAAGAAAATACACGAAAACAGAAGGAAACAAGGATACCGGACTATTCACCAAAAATATAAGAGTTTTCACAGCAGTGTGTAAGACTGCTACTAATCCGCACTTGATAAAAGTGGCGGACTATTTAGCCCTCACTTGGTCTCAAAATGAGAATTTTGTGCCTTACCTAGTAATTGTGAAGAATTGACGATGATTGACAAAAAATGTGGACGTTACTTTATTCGAAAACAATTTCATGTAGTTTAAATAATATAATGATATAATGTTCCAGTAGCAAACATAGAATTTGAGTATGTTACCATACCCCCAATGTTCATTCACTATATATTTTTTTAATTTTTCTACAGCATTTAATTTTATTGCGGATAGCGCATGTATTAACAATGGCCTAAGATAACTAATAAGCCCCTATAAATAAATAGTGATACCAATAAATGAAGACGAAAGTTTGATATATACCATAAACAGTTCCATCAATACGAGCTATATTATATTACTGTCAAGTCGTCTAAAGACTTATTGGCAATATCCGAGATAAACCCGGTATACACCGCCTTGAATGCGAAATAATAGAAATACTTTGAATTGCGAGTGTCGATAACGTTTTGTACGGTATGAGGGTCTTCGCACATTTGTCGGAAGGCATTCGGGTACAGACGCCTAGATATTGACAGTAGAATTTCTTAAACTCTGAACCAAATACTCATGCCCAAGTTACATGCTCAGTATGTCTAAATAAAATGACTCAATACTACTGGCATAAATAGAAATAAACAGATTTGAGAAGTGAGAGTAAAAAAGTTTCTTTATTTAATTCGAAGAAATCTCCTAATTTCTACGCTATCGCTACGAAATACTAAAGATTTTTCCTAAATGTTACACAATTCGCTTACAAGTATAAACATTTACCTAACCTAACCTTACCTAGTTATAATTACTCAAATTTTCACTTCATTACATTTCTTTTGTAACACTCCTTTTCTATACTATATACAGATTGTTATTTTTATTTAAAACAACTGATTTTTGGCCGTTTTATAATTGCGATAGATTTTATCCTAATCTAGCAAAATGCAAATGACTTTACCAACGCGGAATCAGATTTCTTCCTGATAAATGAAGGTATTCCCCTTTAGAGCAATAGCATCGGAATTGAGGCTTTAAGAATAGATGGAGATTACGTTTGTAAAGTGCTATCGGAGAGATCTGTTGGTGATTGGTTAGCTGTGAGTAGAACGCTATCGTGATCTTTTGTAAACAACAAAACCATTGCATCGTTGAAACTATAATTTTGATCTTATAGATTATATCTGTGTTTGTAATTTTTAAACAATTTTGTACATATTTGCGGATGTGTAGTATTACGCTTGTGTTAAGGACGATTCATATGAAACATGTGTTAAGCTGTTTATGAATGTAAGAAGAATTTATTAATGTAAAGATATTTATAAATGAATTCCTATTTCCCTTGGTCATGGCATCACACGTGACTGGCTGAACCAATTTCACATTATTACAAGCTAGAATTAAGCTAAATGTAAAAACTCTGTTCATTTTTTATGCAAATAGAGAAAAATAAGAGCATACAGTAAGAGGTTGTGGCTGATTATAAATACTTGAGATCAAATGCGATGGCCACCTTTGAGGACTAACATAAAACGCTTCCTTTAAGTACCTTTGTGTTAGTACACTCTGAAAACACAATGAGATCTTACGCTCATATAATATACTGCTGTTATAAAGCAGAAATGCAGGATACACTACCACCTGCAACCGCAGGTGGTACAACCAGTGTTTTTCGACCAGGGAGGTACCACCGCCTCACCAATTTCTAACGTGAAGCAGTTCTTGCGTTTCGTTGGAATGATTTGGTTGCCGGCTCACTTATGAGGTAACTATCTTCGTCCTGGGGAGTAGCAACGCATCTGTGATCTATTTGAGATTGAACCCCTGTTCTATATGAAGTTCCTTACAAATGTCCATGGGCGGCAGTTACCACTGACCACAGATGGACTGCATGCACGTGTGCTACTTCAATCACTTAAAAAAAGAAATAAATGTGACGGTAGTGCCACCTATTTCTGGCTTTACCATATACGTTCATTAGACACGGAGACGTTTGCTTCTACAATTTCATTATTTACGGAATCCGCGACATATTCCACATCATTATCATAAAACAGCACCACAATGGCTCATATATGAATAAGCTGCATGCAGTCTCAGATCCCAGACATAAGCCGCATAGCTCGAAAGTCTAGCACTATTATACCATTAGGTCCATTAGCATCATTAAAGTGAGCGTCTGCAAAGAAAAGAAGTTATTACAAGAACGGTCCATTTATAACTCTGATAGGACTGGCATACGATAAGGGCTATTTATAACCAACTGGGCAGAAATGAAATGTATCGATAGTGTGAACTACTGGATGCGAAGGCATTTGAATGGATCCCTCTCACAATCATTTAGATATGCGGGCGGAGTGAAATATTTTAATAGACTCCAAGTGTTATTAGACTGCAGCAGAGGAAAAAGACAAAAAACAGTAAATTGCTTTTAAAGTGCATGTACTTACTAAGAGATGTAGAGTTGACAATATTAAGTGTTTAAAGAAGTTAGGTGAGTATCCGTCTTAGGACTATTTTTCCTTGGATATCGTAAAAGGTGAGTAAGGTTAAATACCTTACTCACCCAAAGATTAACTCTTATTCCCCATAGAAACTACCATTTATGAAAGTTACTACGATCGACGTTAACAACTTAAAAATGTTACTGTATTAAATTCCCTTAAAACAGACCTACGCCGAGTGGACTTCTAAGAGCTAATAGATGAATCTTCAATCCATCGTAACATTTGCCAGTATATATGTATAATCGTTCTGATTTTTCCGTCACCATTATTTATCATGACAACTAATGGAAAGAATATTAATCAGAAATTAACTGACATCCCCAATGATACGAATTCACCTAGAATAGGTTTTAATTATATCTTCAGCTATCATTATAGTAACATCCTGTTACTATAATGATAGCTGAATTATAAGTATATTTGATTATATACTTATAGTTTATCCTGCTACTGCTATTAATGATTACACTAGATGTCTAAGCATAGGCTTAAAAATACATCTCAAGTTAAAATCAAAATCATTTCAGTACTTTTTGCACAATACTAGTTCAAAAACCGTGTTATGATTCTATAGAAGTAATATATACTTATACATACAAAAGCGCGAATTATCGGCGGATTCACGACATTAGTCGCACAAAAGATGCTACAGTGACCGCAATTGTAAGCGACAACGACTTAAAATTGGAATTCAATGGTAATTACCGTTTGCTTCACGACGACACGTGAAGTGACCTTTGTGAATAAGGCATTAAGACTAAAACTGGCGTGGGAAGAGAGTCATCGTAAGTTGAAACGCATATAATGCATGATGATACAACCAAGAATTGTACCATATTAAGTCAATACGAATACGATATGTACTGAATTTTAAATTTTGTGCTGTTGGCAGTCAGAACTAAATGTTAAAGCGTACGTGCAAATAATATTAATAACCGTTATTTTAGACGGACTATCCTCAAAAGGAGGAAAGTTACTCAAAGGACAGATGTATATTTTTTATAATGTAGTAGTAGCAAGCGAGCATGCAGTCCAGTGGAGTAGCTAGGCAAGCAAAGGTCCTGGAAGAAAACTAAACTATCTGGTTTATTTATACTCCGAATGTGTGAGAAATTTTCACTAGCTCAATTTATAGTTTCTACGTCAGAGTTCGAGGGGCCCCTTAAGCTTGGAGGCCCTAGAGGACTGCCCCGCCAAGTCAGTCCATCTGATGGTAAGTGATCACTGGAGCGCATGGACATCTGTAATCAACCCAGATAAGAGCAGAGTCTTACCTGAGACTTAGTAAAACTGTCAAATGTTAATTTTATTCGAAAAAACATGTGATAAAAAACAGTTACATTATGATTAAATAATGTGTTTATATAGGCCTCTTACTGTAACAATATTTTTTCTAATACTTCCATCGGATCAAAATACCACTGAGATCTGACAAAAACTCAGCGGCATAATCTTATAAAAACACCTACAGTTTAATAAAATTATAAGCACCTAATTTAAAAATGAAAATAACTTAGAAGCAGATGTTACAGTTGCGAGATTTTAATTACAACATAATAGTATCTATTTTACGATCAGAAGGTAATTTGTTGAATCATCTTTTAATAAAATCAGCTGTTACAGCAGTAGTTGTTCTGGGCGAAATTCATTTACAAATAAAAACAAAGATGTCTTATCGTAACGCTAATCACAAGCGGCTGCAAAAAGATAAAGCGATTTTCGAGTTTGTTAATTACGGTAGACATCAAAATGTACAAAACGAAGGCTAGAGACATGCGTTTTATCAATGGGTGGCCTTCGCGGATGTACATTAGTAATGTATAAAGGTTACTTAGCAATATGCATGAATTGTTCAAATCACACACTTTCTACTGCAACGCGCACGCTTTTCTGCTCCCTATTCCGTATGCAGCAGAGATTAATGCCAATCCACTCAGCAACATTTCTAGGTTCTAACCAATTTGAGGTAGCATTTAAGATTCACATCTCGTATTTATTGGATCGCGGTGGTGTGCCGCAAGGTTGTACACTAGGCCCATTTCTCTTTAAGCTTTGTTTGAACCAAACGTAACAATAAACGGTTTTGTTGGATTCCAGCGGAAAGTACACTTTACGGTACCGATTTTGCGCATGGATAAGTTTCTGCATGAATTCAATTACAATGGAGATCACTGACCCCGCGTTGTATGCATTGCGGGGTTTATTGGCGATTGCTTGAGGAATTTAGCATAAATCTTAGCTAATTATATATACTCGTTTAGTCAGCGGGTCTGATAACACTGGATGTGCCAAGACTAGAAATTATTGTCATTCGTGACAAAATTTTGTAATGAATGTAAGTATTTATAAACACAAAAAAGTTTTGTGGTGAATTTTATATATTTGTTGACAAACCTTTGAAATGAAATGAAATGAAAATCTTTTCTTATTAATAAAACTTTTCTGTCTTTGCGTAATTTCAATTATATTACGATTTATTGTGTTTAAAATAATTTTATTGTTTATCTGTCCGTTTACTAGCCCTAAGCTAGTCGAAGGAACAGATACACCGATTTGACCGAACCGGACACAAAAAATTACTGGGATAAAATACACCACGAAATGTTTAGTATGTCAAATTCTTCTGTACGTAATTCTTTTGTTTTTTCACCGCATTCTTCATTAACAAATATCAAAGTAAGGACGAGTATAGTTATACCTGACAGGCTCTTGAGTTATGGTTGAAGGGTGTATTTGCCTTTATTTTCACATGAGCTGACTGTCACCCCTGGTAGCAGCGATACATGAAGGACTTCAGATATAACTCTTATTGTACAAGAAGTTGGTCACAAATGTCCATGCTACTCATCGTCAAGAGGAGTACAACCTCTTTTAACTTAAAAAATCTCTAAAAATATAACTCATAAACTGAACATGTTTACTATATATTTACAAATATTTAACTAGCACCAATCAAAATAACCATATAACCAAGTATCAAGGAGTCAAATGAGTACAAATCTTACACGAGGCTCAACAAAAACTTGTTGGCAAACGAAAAATAAAACTTTTCTGAGTAGGATTTAAGTATTTACGTTCCAGGTATTTCGGTCTCAGATCCTAGATAGCGCTAGACCAAATGAAGTCTTCTATAACAAACACGCTACAAAGAGATCTTATCTCAGTCTATGTTGTACAAACTCGGAGTCTTATTGTATCTAACTGTCAGTTGAAATAATAAAAGGACTAAAGTTTACTGACGCGTTGAAATGGTCATATGGATCGGTTTAGGATTCGATTCTCCAGTTGGTCGGCAACATTTTTGGCAATATGGGTTATGGGTTACTTGAGATAATCCCAAATAATAAAGCAAAGCTCCTATATCAGCCGTCGGCGACATAGTACCTACATAAGGTAATAGCGGGTCCTAATAAACTCTAGAAAGGTTCGCGGTCCGCAAGAAGTTTACACTGGCGCTTTGCCAACCAGCGACTGTCGGCAACAGTCAATGACTACAATTTGCGACCGTCGACAACAGACGATTCCGATGGTTGGTGACGGTTGTCGACATGAACATGCTTTGTCAATCACCGTCTGCAACAATTGATGACGACAATCGGCAAACGCTGTCGACAACGACATGAACTGTAGCTTTGCTAATCAGTCGGCAACACTCAGTGACGACAATCGGAAACGGTTGTCGACATGAACTGTCGGTTTTCAAATCAGCGACCATCTGCAAGGGTCATCGATATAACAGTCGCTGGCAACAGTCGCTGACGACGGTTGCCAACATGAACTGTCGCGCCAATCAGCGAGTCAACGGTCATCGACATAGTCGCTCGAGTGAAGGATTAACTTTAAATTAAATAGTTTTAAACTCCGGCGGTGTTTTAAAACGAAATAAAAGTCTGGTGCAACCGGTTCCACGGCGTTAACCGCATATCTCCAACCCATGTGTTGTCATGAGCAAATAATTTAACGTTGATTTCCGCGTATACAAATTTAATGGCTGTCTACATGACAGACGTGCTCCCATGTTCCGAATTGAGCCTTAGCATAAGTTTTGGTATTATTTTCTTTCTTTTTGTGTTGAATTGTGCCCTCAGTACGAGTAAATTATATTTCCTCAAAACGATCAACGTTACGTTGTGGTCCATACATTGCATTGTACTGTTATTTGCATATTATATTTTTGTTTTGGCCCATCCTTTGTATGTAAATTGCAATGTATGGGTGAAAAGGTAAAGTTGCTCGTTTTGAAGAAACGTCATAAACTCATAAAACGTTAAACATATTAAGACAAAAATCCGAGTGCTTAATTTTTTTTGTACATAATTTTTTTGGACATATTTAATTTAACGCTTTATGTGAGATTTCATCGGAATAGTCAAGTAAATATATAATAGTCTATTTACTAGCTTTCAGTTGATACCCATATTGTCTTGATAGTAAAAAAACGCTCCTAATGATGGGTAAAAAAAAGAAAATGATACTCGCACTAAAGACACTGAAGCAGATTTCAGATGCGTTGCTACTCCTAAAAGCCAACACGGCTTTAGTCTATAAATTGGTTCCTCTCGATACAGCATAGAATTTATGCTTAACTAGGCAAACTCCAAAAAGGTCTAGATTTAAATAGAATCTAGGAAGTTAATGAATAATGAATCTATTATTTATTTGCAAGTCAATTTAGATTGAAAGGATGGCTTGGTTTCGCTTTGTAGTCGGTTATGATCAAAATCACAGAGTATAAAGTCAGATTAAGCACGCACTAAAAAATAAGTTAACTATTCAGCTGATTGAGTAATGTATGGATTAGCTAATGAAATCAGGGATTATATAAAAACAAATAGAGCCTACATGTATTAATGGAAAAATTAAAAATAAATTGCTATTATCGGACCACATCAGCGGCTTCGGCTTTACGCTACAATATTCTAATTTCAATTTGTGTTTCACATCCAATGGCAGCAGTAGTCACTAGTTAATCACGCATAACACAGATTAATGACACACATACACACGCGGACACACAAACTTACAGACACGCAAAACCACAAACACACAATAACGCACGAGCCTACGTACAAATACACACAGACTCGCGTGAACATTCACATTACAATAATAAAGACTACGAAACAACGCTTCCACACGCCCAAAAAATACATTTTTAATATAAATTGTTAATAATAAAGTGAATTTTAAGTCATATCAATAAGTTCACATAGATTAATTCCAAGTAACTGTTAGTTAAACGTTAATGAAAACGTGTTAAACGAAGTCGGCCATGAACTTGAACTACAAGAAATGCAACCTACTTTAATCGTAGTGTGATCTTACGCGCTTAAACCTTTGGCCTTCAAAGTCGTTTGTTTGGCGTTTTAGAATTATTAATGTTATTTATAACATCAATAATTATTCTTTTGTTATGAGATTGAAGTAGCAAACGAGCATGCAATCCACCTGGTAATAATTCATACCAGGGGTGTGACGAATATTCGCATCCGCATCCGCAAATGAGGAGCTTCCGCATAGATTTGGACATCCGTATCCGCGGATGTGAGCCTTTAAAAATCCTCATCCGCATTCGCATCCGCGGGTGTGTAAAATTCGGCATACGGAACCACCTAGAAAAGTACTGTAAATTTAATATTTAGATATTCATCTGGCCGGGAATCGAACCTGGAACTCGCTGTGTGTCAGCCCGGTAACCGCTTCATCATGTTAGTCGTCAAGATAATTACATCTAATGCGATATTAAACACTAACAATACAATAGTAAACGCTGAAGCAATCCGCCAATCTACTCTAATAAGCTGGTATTAAATCATTGGCATTCAATAAGCCACACTGCAGTCTCCGCTGACGTGTAATCAAGTAATGCTGCAGGCTGTGATCAATTGCACATAATAAGCATACAGATTAGCAGATTATTCAATATGACGCAGTAATGTCATATTTTATGCTGTATTTGCGTTTTTATATTGGGTTTTGCTCATGCATTTGTTCGCGTGGACATCAACTTATCCATTACGAGATCATAATTTGCAGTACTCATGTTAATTATACAAAAATGTCATTATTATTTCCGTACAAAGTTTTCACCACATCAATGTTACAATTAAATTACAATTAGAACTATATTACATATAAAAACCAACTGATTAAAAATAATTGACTTAAAAAAACTACTAGCTTTTCTAGAACTAAAATAATAAAACTAACAGATTTTTACTTACGAAAATAAATTTAAACGGACAAAAACGAATACCACAAAATAATTTAACATTGGATTGAAATATTTTAATATGTCTTAAAATTTCAATAAAGTAATTCAAATAAATTATACTAAAAACACGTAATTTTATTCAATTCAAGGGCTTAACTGTTTGTATTTATAAATTACTAACAACTGTTTGTTTTGACCGAGCTTGTTGCAAGCATGCAACCCTGATAATTATTTGTTTGCTTAGCCTTCGCATGCAAACATCTGCAGTCAGTTCTGATGTAGAAAATTAGCACTCCGTTGAATTTTATGTTGTTGAATTATAAAAAAACGTAAACATAAACGCTTTCTACACATATAACCCCAAAGTAAGATTTTCTCCTGTGTCGTGGGTGCCACGGACACACAAAGACGAATATACAAACACTCAGACCCAGAACAGAAATCTAAACTCATCATTCAGATGTCTGTCTGGCCGGGGAGCGAACCCGGAACCCACCGCGTGTCAGACCGGTATAGTGACCGCTCCACCACGGGGGTCGTCTATTATAAAAATATATACATTTCAAACCATTTTTTTGTTTCGTCGTATCGGCGAATGAGCCTTATTTGATGAACCGCTACGTTCGGTTGTGTATTTCCTCATGCTGGCCTTGAGTCTGTTCTACAGTTATAGAGATCACCATAATTCATCATGCTGGTGAAATTATAAATCATATCTTATTTTTAGATGTCAAGATATCCTAATAGATACCTTTATGAAGTTGTTAATTTTTTGCGAAGCCTTGCAAAACAAATATTTGTCAATTAACTAAACAGGACATTCCTGAAAACGGTCAAGAAGTACAGACTTTTGGACAGATGCTTAAACTTAGACTTAGACTTAAATTCAGTTTTATTATGAATGTTGGACTAACATAATGGGCTCTTTCAATACCCTTATTGTTCTTATAAATTCAGAAGTAATAAATAGTCTTATACAGTAGTAGTAGAGGAATGAGGCGATTTCCTTTCCAGCCTAAAGTGGAAAAATATATGAAGTATTTCATTTGCTCGTCCGAACACAAGTTATTTATGGTGTAGTTTTGTTTATATTTCTAAACAACAAGACGCAAGTAAAACAACACTCTTCTAATTTAAGTAGACATACCCGCCTCATGATATACTGGTCTATATCCGGATAAACCGTGCGAAGCGGCCCCCATTAGTCCCGGATCCCTTTCGGGTTTATTTATTTCTATTTCGCCTTTGCGAACCATATTATTTATCGAGTTTTTCGGATGCTAAGAAATTAATAGAGCGCATTGGAGATACGCCACTTTTTACTTATTTTTTTTTATCAGATCAGAAGTAGGACACGAGAATGAGCTAAAACTGCTACACGCTAGAAATAGGTGTGGCTGTGGTGCCTTACCGGTCGAGCTGTTTCTACCACCTGGTAAATAAAGCAAAAGAGTATTATGTATTTTTTCTGACTTATATAATTTGGCAAAAATACCATATAATTTAATGAAATTGAAAAGTTCATTCGATGTTGCATGTTATCTTCGTATAATATTATACTGAATTTTCATTTGGGTTTAATTACAGTCGAATTCGACCACTGCCATGGTAAACTAGTTTGTATTAATATAATATTATTTTAAAACTATTTCTCTCTTACAACAGTAGAGTCAAACTATGCCTTAAGCAATGATAATGGACGAAACATTAAAACGTAGTCAGAATCTGTAAAATATATGTTTGAAATATCTAAATTCCTTACTACAATTTAATGAAATCATCCGGCGATGTAAATGAAAACAAATTATTCATTTTAAAGATTTAAAACACTTTATGGTTTAACTTCGCCACAGCTTTTTCTGTCTTGTTACATACATACATCATGTTACAAAAGATAAACTTATTCGAATCGTTCATAGTCTCAAATAAGATCTCTCATCTCACCTCGAGTTGATCACAAAAGTCCATAGGAGACAGTGGGTTTGCCATCAAGTGGATATATGCTCGTCGCGCCATTTATACATTAAAAAAGTGTAAGCGAAATAAAGTAAGTTTCAGGAATCATCTAATTGAAGTAGATAGGCTCCGGAATAATGTACCAGTACTCGGATAACCCGGCCGGCCATTAGCCCGGATCCTTTTCGGGATAGTTCCGTTATTTCTATTTCGCTTTTTGCGCCAACTATTTTTCAGAGTGTTTCGTCTGATTAATTAATGTACACATTTTGTGTTTTATTTAAGCCTCGGACTAAAACCAGGACGAGTACGAAAATATGTCCCGAAAATCTGAAGTACAAATAAAAATTCGCACTAAATTTTCATGTATACAACGGCAGCAATCCTTTTTACATCCTGTTGAACTCATTTCGTCATTTTGATGTCCGGCTAGGGAAAATGTTTTTCTTTATCTAACTATGCAGTCAAATATTTTATTAAAGTCCCTCACTCCTTTGGGAATTTTGCTATTTTTTATCGTATTCGATTCACCTATTTACAAGAAATACAAAATCAAAATCAAACGCATAACTTCGAAATAAGCAGTAATTAAATAAAATTTAAAAAATTGCGCGAGGTTTTCTAAAATAAAAACCTATAACAAATTTTTATGAGTTTCAATGTCTATCTAGGTCGTGAATGAAATGTATATCTTTCGTTTATAATATTTCGACACCAGTGATAATATGAACCATAACCACATTGTAACACGGCTACTGTTTAGGCCTGATATCACCTGAGCGATTTGGCAATTGGAATGTTTGTTTGTAACGCATGTTTGTTTCTACTTCTTCGTTTTGGTTCTTTCCGATGTTACGGTATCTTCACTAAATGCATATGACTATAAAGTTCCACAACAGTACATCATTAAATATCTTGCACAATTTATTGAACTTGATTCCAGAATTATGTACAGCATGTACCTATAAATCGATTTCTCCTACGTTTATTTCCTTGCAAGCTCATATCGCTAACGAGATCCTCTTTATGCGTTTCTTCGAATTTATCGTTCCTTTGCGCTAGCTTTGTTTCTTACGTCAGAGGTTCCTGAAAGTCAAGATACTATAAAACGGGATATTGGATACCTTTATCGAATATTTCTTTTTAAACTCTATCTCTATCTTATTCATTCTGCACTAATTAAGTTCAAAGTTTATTCATATCCATCATTTGTTTCTGCATACCACGAACAAGTCTTATGACTTTAGTTTAGAATGCGCCACGATTTGACTGTTAGATTTAATTGTTTATCCATATAAAAAGGCTTTTCAAAAATACAAAACTATGATTACATCAGACAGGTAGATCTACTGTTCCACTGCTAGAGATAAGTTTCTTATTCCATCTCAGTCGCTGATATGATGTGATATCTGTAATAAAACCAAAATGGGATTGGAAATTGTGATCAACTTAACATACGTCGCTGCCCCAGAAGACTAAGCTGAATATAATCTACTATATCACAAACAGAACACGACATACATACTGGTAGTATTAAGAGATAAGCAATATATATACCAGTAGACGCAACAGACGTCAAGAGGCAAACAATATTTTTTGTTTAAATGACATAACCACGAGCAATTGATCTATATTTTGATTCTAAACCTCAATCTTAATTTCAAATTCAAAAATGAATTAATAAACAATAAAAATTCACAAGATGTAACCCCACCCACGACTGATCTGCGCAAGTTATAAGAGATGAATAATAATCTTAAAAATTCTTCATCCATTTGTTTTCTTTCTTCTGAATACGTAATAGAGTTTTCATCACGCAAAGGCTTAATTCAAAATGCTAAGAAAAGTTCGTCTTTCTTTTCAAAGGGTAGGTCTGGATAAAGTTTTGGATACTTTATTTTTATTGATTTTATTTCAATATTCTTTTTACCTACGTAAATTGTGTGTCACGTACGGAGTAGAACAGATATATGTAATTTATTACTACTGGGGTATGTTCTTTGTAAAAAAATGTGGCTTTATGATAATTATGAAATATGAAATATGTATCAAAATAAAATCAAATTATTTGAAAATTAGCAAACAGTAACAATATGGAGAAGATGTATCTTCTAGTTTTAAAAGCATCTGATAAAATAATAATGAGCACTTTATTTAAATTACACACTAAGATAAACGTTATGCAAATAACAGTCACGATAGATTTAAAATAGAAATCTGGATAAAATCCTATTACTCTATGTGACCTATAAACATTATTTGATACTATTATATTAACTAAAACAACACGCCCGCTATTCTCGTCTATCTTGTGCCACACAAAATCGTGCTGAACTTAAACGCTTGCCAAACGTGACGGCGTGATGCGAATATCAACCAGCAATGAATTTAATTAAGCCGACACCGTAAACATTGTTCGCGTTTTTATTGGCTTTTAATTGAAATCCTTTGTTCGCAATCTACTTGGACTTGGCAATGGGCGGCGATTGAGTTAAAAATGCGATTCTGCTCACAAGCAGCCCTATATTTTCTGAGGTCCAATTCACAAACGACTGCGAAAGATCGTTTCAATTTGGGAGCATCAATTTCTTGTTCAATTAAACATTAGGGTTAAAAGTGCGTCAAAATAATTATTAAGCCCTTGGTGCTTGTCATTATTACAGAAAAGCATTTATCAATCTTGTCGGATGCCTTAGGGACGTTTGGAATAAAATCACACGCCTTACAATTTTATAATAGCAATAATAAAGGAGCATGCAATCCATCTGATGGTAAGTGGCCACTGATACTGTCATTGGTCGAGATCCGCCCACCACAGACTCGTTGATATACCTAACTTGTAACGATTCGTATCGGTATCTCGCTTAACATACCCTTTACAGATGTGATGATTGTTCCTCCGGCGTCAAACCAAAAGTCTCCAAAAGTATGCCTTAGTTGTGAACTTATAAAAAACCCCTCAATCGGAGGCCTAAAAATAGAGACGGTATAACTTATTACTTCGAGAAACAGATCACTTCAATCCAGGATGGATCAAATATCAAAACCACTCTCTTATGGATCTCAGAACTTTTTAAAATGCGCTCATATTCCTCGACAAACATTTCAGTCAATTATAAACTTTAAAATAGTAGCAAAAGTTTAAGTGACTCTCGCAAATAATTTCATTTTATAGTCAGAGGTTCAGTTTGCGAACAATTCCACAGGTGAAATAGTTAATCGATATGCTGATGTATGCAATGCAAGTTGTCCTCGTGATTTTGTGTGAGAAATTATGTCGCAGTCAAACTAAATGCATGAACATACAAGTTATAGAATGAGCTTCCTCGCGAGGTATTCCCGGAGCGCTATGTCATAACAGGTACGAAAATATATGTCTTTCGAAGCCGGCGATGAAGATGTAGAATGAACTTCCTCGCGATGTATTCCCGAAACGCTATGTCCAAACAGGTGCCGCCAGACCAAAACAGGTGCGAAGATTCATCTCCTTCGAAGCCGATGCATTGGCAACTTCCCTGGTATTGCAAATGTCCATAGGCGACGGTGACTACTTTCCATCCGGGTCTGTTTACCGTATCGTAACAATTTAGAAAAAGAACTATTTAGACTAAAGAACACTATTAAATTAAATGATATTAAATCTTCATTTTGTAGTGGCCTATGGAAACACCTGCAATATATTGTCAGTTACAATATTTTTTCCTATACTACCACCGGGTGGGAACACAACCTCAACTGAGACGATCCAGTTAATGTTTATAATGTAGTGAATATTTGTTAATATGATGAAAGATATAGGAATAATGATATTTATTGTATTAAGAGGGTATTTTATTATTTGACGAATAATTATGTCTTAAATATATGTGAGTTAGTTATACTACTGTTACACCAGACGGTAATTGTGAGACCACTTACCGTCTGGTGGACCGCCGCGTACATACCGCCCATGGAAATCTCAAGTTAATCACAGATGCGTTGCTACTCCCGAAAATTAAGATAGTCACCTTATTTGAAAGTGGGACGGCAACCACTCGCTTCCACCGAAACGTAAGACGTGCTTCACGCTTAAAGCTGATTGCTGTTACGATTAAAATTTACCTTAACTGTACGTATTATACACAAGTATATATGTACCTAGCTGCTACTATTAAAATTTACCTTAAGTATAAGTTGGAATCACCTAACCAACCACTCAACCGGAGCAAAGTTAATAGAGCACAGGTATCTTCACCAAAATGACTACATCACATCTTCACTTCTCGAGACGGCTATTTTGTTGGCTATTTATTGTATACGATCACGATTTTTATTTACATCGTATTTCTTTAAACAAGAAAATGTTTTATAACATGTTTAAATGAAGGTTGTAAGCTTAAATTTCTCCGCATACACTATAAAGTATGAATCGAAGGTATACACATAAAATCCGCAATTGGGGCGTAGTTTTTTTTTATTTTTTTTAAAGTCCAATTACGAGACGCAAGCAAGTTATTTTAACAATTAGTTATTGATTTTTCTTCATCCTTTTTCTGCATCAAATTTGTGATATTAATCTGCAACGCAACGACGGTAAACGTACAATCTTAAAACCGTACTATTTGAAAAACGACAAACTTGAATAGTTCTTCACTAATTGGGTCGTCACCATTGTCGTGTCGTATAATATAAACAATGTTCTTAATACCTAAATGTTTTAGTGTTAGCCTTCAAAACTAACAACCCGGTTAACCCTCTTTCAGCCGGCCATTACCTTTTAATCACACCCCTGCTTAATTAATTAGGGTCGAAGGTGCATGGGTGAAGCCGATATAATAATTTAAATGTTAATCGGATTAGTTTTACAATGATTTCAATTTGGGCCTAGCTCGCTTTGGCAAAAGCGGGATTTAGGGTAAAGTTCCACTAAAAGTGAAAAGCTAGTAGCAGGAAAAGATAATATATAACGTGCACTTATCATCTTTATTGGATTTTAAGGCAACGACAAAAATTGCTTACACTTACGCGACGTTGCGCAGCGCTGTGGAGGTCATGCTTAAGAGATCACTAATGATACTATTTATAATCGTTCCTTATTGAAATGAAACAAAGAAGTTTGAGATCGACGTATGAGAGAAATTTGCCGTCACATTTTTCTGTTACGCGTGTTATATTTATTTTTGTCATTCCGCTAGGTTTCGATATCCAGACTCGACGAATGGTAGGTAAGTTCAGTACGTAAGTGTATCTTTACGCCACGGTAGTATTAAATGTTGCATACGAAATTTGCTGCTAGGTTTAACACAAGCCAATTGTAGCAGTTTTAGGTCAGAATGCTAGATGACGTAGTTGGTAAGTCTTTAACTGTGCACTTAATGTCACTACATGTCTATTAAAAAAAAAATAAGAAAGTTTACAGTTTGAATGTACATTTTTTTCTTAATGGTTCATGAAGTTTTCATTATTTTTAGAAAACCCTCAAGTGTGAAGGTTTCCTCACGATGTTTTTCCCACACAGTAAAGCAGTGATAATTAATTTCGAATACGCATATAATTTTACAAAAATCAGTGGTGACTGGGATTTGAACCTCGGACCCTCGATTCAGAGGCCGAGTTTCAACCATTAGGCTATCACTAGACATATTTTATTAATGAAATATTTTATGTTTATTATTATTTAGTTTCGCATCTACCGTATGTGGATTGCACACACAAACTTTCTTTATTATTTTAATGTATAGTTCGTGATTTTGTTGCAGTCTATTAAAGTTCAGCGTCAAGCGTTGAAAACAAATGTATATGACTGAACTTGTACGGCTACGAAATTTTACTGCGTATTGAAGCGAAATTT
>DWTU01000281.1:0-19132 GCA_018251515.1 Cecropterus confusis | reverse complement strand
GGTGACTTCAGACGCGCTGCTAACCCTGAGGACTAAGTTGGAACGCCTCGGATAAGTATGACTCCCACTCTTGATGTGACCACTATTTTTTCCGTGAAAAGTGGAACGCTTGTGAAATTTTAATTATTAATAAATTAAAATTAATAAATTATTATCTTTCTAAAAGGTAAACTGTATGTAGTTGTTCACTTCATTTTTCGTTTATCCCGTTTTCGCATATCATCACTCGCTCTTGTCTGTATCTGCCTTCCAAACTCGGCGATTCAGTGCTATGAATTTGATGTTAACAAGTAAGCAGATATATAAATAAACCTGATAAATAGTACAAGAGCTTCTATTATGCAAAATGTAATTATATTCAGAATAAGATCACGTTTTTTTTCTTCATTTGACGTTGCATACCCAATGTAATGTGTCGTTCATAGACTAACTATTTTATCCTGACCTTTAATTTCGCCTAATCAAACCAGTTTATTGAGATTGTATGCGGCAAGTCGAGATACGCCAGAAAATTTCAATTACCGCCTGTTGCTAATGTCATAAGTCAGACTACATTAGAATGAATGACTACAGAGTGTAATAAAAATGCCCAAAGTTCTTTATTTCATTTTGTAATGAAATCTTAGGCATGGTTCGCACTAAGGTGCTAAATTAGAACAGAAAAGTTATCATTGAAAAGTCTAGATACGAAAAAGGTTTACCGTGTGTGTGAGTTTACATACGTCTCCGCTCGAATTAGCTATTTTGGATCGTTTAAAAAAATCTGATCCATCTGAAAGTTTATTAAGTCGTCGTGCGTAGTGACTTTCTTCATCTCATTAAGAGATGGCGCTCCTAGTATTTTGAATCACGCTATCAAAATATTCCTAACATCCTGCTCATAAATCCTCAATCCATCCTTCAGATGAAACCAATGGAATACGGCTGCTCATACCTAGCGTAATGGGACATCTCCCATTGTCATACCTGTATTTTATTATTACGATCCAACTGATTATGTATTACAGTATTAACGCCGCCTTAAAGCTATTCAGTCTAGATGTCTTATCGTTCACTCTTCTCAAGTCCTTTAAAAGGGATATCCGTAGCTTTTGGTGTACTCAATATCTATCCGAATATTCGTATTTCGTAATTTATTACCAAAACAGTCTTTACATCCCTCTTTCAAAAAGATCTTTATGTTAAGATATGAGGCCCACCTTAAACGCAAACCCTGGATTTACCAGTGATAACAGATATGTTGCTGCTTGTAAGATTTATATGAAATACCTTATACATATTATCTGTACCGTAAGAGATTTTGATTTAAAGCGTAAGACCATTGGAAAAGGCTATCTATTCTTGCACTTTTCACAATATTCTAGGAGACTTTCACTCAAATAACTCTCCTCGCGGTGTTTTTCTTTGTTGATAGAGCAATTTCTATTTCGTTTAAAAACAAAAAAATGCTTGCTCGCGTTTGGAACCAAAATTTCAGAGTGGATAATTCTGTCCGCTAGACTATCACTCCTTTTAATGTCTTACATATATAAATATATATAAGCCAATGTAGAAAATCATCTACACACTGGAGGACAAAAGGTCGTTTGTTGATGCAAATATCTTATACTATAATACGATTTACAATTTATGTCTTACCTTCATCTCCCTTGTAATAAAAACTTATCTAAGTATGTTTTGATTAATTAACAAAGCTACTGTGAGATAAAAACATATCACATGACACATGTAATGGTTAGTTTTCGTGTTACAGTTAACAGAGAGACTGCGAGTGAGATAATTTTTGTAATGGCACCCGCCATTGTGTGACAAACATAATATTAATTTGTAGCCGAAAGTAGCGAAATATTTATGATAGATCTCCTCTCTTTTAGAGCCGACTAGAACTGGGAATTTTATTACAGCAAAGATGACCATGAACGACGGTGACAACTTTACTAAGTTGACTGCCCGCTTACAGCTTCTATTGCTGTAATCAATTGTCTCGAAAAAAATTATAATGCACATTTTATTTACTCATATTATTATCATCTAATAACTCCATTGTTCAACTCTACAAGGATTACGCAGAACGTTATTTTTTAACATTACGTAATCGAGCTATATCAATCTTGTTTTTACCTAATTAAAAGCTACAGAAGTTGTTAAGTCACACAGTGACACGGGGCCCAGACTAAACTTCCTAAAATCAAGGTCAATTTTATTATTAGACTTAAATGACAAAAAATCTTCGGATACTTGAGTCCTTTCACCCAATGAGGTAAATACTCGCGATTTTAGTCGTTGTAGATGTTTGAAACAAAGCAATCGCTATCAACACTCAGTACTAACGGTCGTTACTTTTTGCATTTCTTGGCCATATACTTAACAACATTGAAGACTACTCGCATACAATCGCATGATAAGTTCATTTTAGCTTACGACTCAGACCTGTATAGGTAATAACAATAACGCGGCCAGTACATAAGTAGAATATTAAATGCGAAGTATCATACATTTAAATAACGGTAACTTGGTGCCGGAAAGTGACGATCGCGTGTGGGTAATTGTAATGTGAGATCAAAGACATGTATCTCGGAACCTGTGTCCTTATTTTGGGTATGATATTATTTTTTTCGATACATATATTATAATATACATTTTTATTTATTTAAGCTCAAAGTTTATTCTTAAGAAAATTAGATCAGTTTATCAATTAATTTAACTTTGAAGTTGATTGTGTATTTTTTAATTGAATATAAGTTACATGTGATTATCGAAGTAAGTATAATAAATCTTTATAAATTATTAAACAACAAATAAAAAGTTAATATTTACAATACTATTAATGGAATATGAAAGTGCTTTTAAAGTTCTTTTTTTATCAAGTACCTAAACTTTCTTCTTTACTGATGCGATTCATCTCATTTTTTTTCTTTTTATTACGGCAGGGTTACGCTTCATGTACTGATGCATTAATAATTGTTTTATTTTACACCTTTAATCATTGTTTTATTTAATATAGACGTATTTTTAGATATCCCTTTTATTTGTATTTCATTTAATACAGAGAAAATATCAACTTTCAATTAAGTTTCTTATTTCGTTTAAACTAAAGTTCAACCATATAAATTATATAGTCCGTAGTGGTTCCACTCCGGACACCACCATCACATTGTTTTCGTTTATTATAGAGTTTAGAACCAAAAATGTAGGGAATAGAAAGTTTCTTCACGAGGCGTTTCAATTTATATTTATGTTAATTGTGATCAATCTCAGCCTACCTGAGGAGGGCGAGAAATAACTGTAGTACAGTTTAGTTCGTTCTACTACCATTAAGTGTTAAAAAATTATACAACGGTTTATAATGAGTACCGGAACGCATAAAATGACATATGTCATTATGGGTTTGACAGCTTATCAAAAACAGATGATTGTCAATTCTCAAGTTAAAATATTAAAAAAGACTTGAATGTAAATTACCCGAGCGTTAAAATATTAACAATTTAACGAAGAAAAACAGCATGTAGCAATTTACCCAATTATGCGTAACTTAGTTCTATTCTGTATATACGACAACCCGTTAAGAAACCAGGCGGGCATCTGAATTCCAAACACAATGGTGTAAAAAATGTAAATTATAGGGTACACGGTTAGACCATTGGTAGGGCAAATGTATTATGACGTGATTCCTTAGTTATTTCCAGCGAGGTCGACCATAGAATAGGTTCGTTAGAGGTACTGCTGGCTACTCTAGTTCACTTAAATTTAAATTTGGAACGTTTAGTAGAAGATTACGTTATTTATCAGTGCAAAAGTGTATTTCTATATATAAATATTTGTTTTAGCTATGATAATGAGTGAAGATATTGCAGCCCAGAAATTAAATTTGGAAAATTGGATGGCAGAATTGCCAGAGCCTTTAAAAAATGTGCCTATTATATATTTGGCTATACCAGGTAATTTTTAATACCATTATTACAATTTAACGCAACTACAATAGTTTTATATGTTATAAAAACCATGAAATAAGCATACTGTTCACCTAAGTGCTCATACATTATTCTAGTAATAATTTAATTACTCAAATATTAGGTATGTAGTTAGTGTAATTTTAAAGTTGACTTGTAATCTTGTAATCTTGTAAGTAAACCAATATTACTTACAAGAATTTGACTACCTTACTAAGTTTAACGTCTTTTAAAAGTGCAAACTGTACTATTATGCTTCAATATTAATAAGTGCTTGTTAATGATTTTGATATGTTTCTTACAAATTGGAAACAATTATTTATCATATTAAATGGGAAATTGGAAACATATTAATCATGAGTTATATTCAAATGCAAGTTAAATAAGTTATAATTATATTTATTACTTATGATTTTATTTGATTAAAAGTAATATAACATTATTCATTTAACAATGTTTAACTAACATTTCACTATATTTTTATTAGAAAACAAATGTTCTAAATGATATATTTTGTTTTTTTTTTTTTTCAAGTACACTTACTACCAAGTTCTAACATATTATCTCATCATATTTTAGGAAGCCACGACTCTATGACATATGGGATAACCAGGTCAAGTGGCCTCGCCCCAGATGCTGAGCCCATTCTGAACCGCCTGTATCCTCTGTTCCGAGGTACGATCTTACGCTGGACCATTACGCAGAATCTTGATGCATACCAGCAACTACTCATTGGTATTAGGTACTATATTTGTTACAGATGAAAATGGAAATATATTACAGTAAATGAAACTCAGTTAAATCGCTGTTATTTAGATATTACAAAATTGGACTGTACATAATACATCTACAATTGTCTATTTTATGTTTTAAGCTTATAAATAGAGAAATACGTAATTTTAAATAGTAAAACCTAAATCTAACAATGTGCTAAATCGTCAATTTTAAAGATTTATAAGGAATATTGTTTACATTTACAGGTACCTTGATTTAAGACTTGCAACAAAAACTGGTGAAGACAAATTTTACTTTACTCATGGTGTCTATGCAGGTGAAATTACACAACCTTTGATGCAAATAAAAGAATTTGTGGACAAACATCCAGGAGAGGTATTGTCTGTATTCGTAACTGTACATACATACAATAATATACTGACAAGTAATTGGTAGCTGTAATTTGTAGTAGGTGGTGGTAGAACTCTGTATTTCGACCACAGCAGCACTACTGCCACACCACTTTCTGCCTAATAATAGCAGTGTAATGCGCTGTTGTGTTCTGGTGTGAAGGGTGTGGTAAGGGAGACAAACTTTACCGAGGCATTCCATCTTAGTCCTCAGGGATAGCAACGCATCCGTGGCTAACCTTAGGCGAGACTTCGATCTTACCTAGGGTTGATTACAGATGTTAATGGGCAGCAGTAGCCACTTACCATCAGGTGAGTTGCATGCTTGTTTGCTACATCCATACTATAAAAAAAAACTATAGTTACAAACATAAATCTATTCAATAACTGATTCTGGTATGAGGGAATACTAATTATGGAATACCAGTTAAATCTTCAGCCAGGCAGATATCTGAATGATAAATTTAGGTTTCTGTTCTGGGTCTATGGGTTTTTATATTCGTCTTAATGTTTATCCATAGCTATTTAGGAAAAATCATAGTGTGGGGCTATATTGGCGAGCATATTTTATTTACATTGACGTAACTTCTTGCTTTCAGGTCGTGATATTAGACTTTCAACATTTCTATGGCTTCACTCCAGACGACCACCATAAGTTGATGAGATATTTGCTCAATCTTTATGGTCCTAAACTGATACCAAAAGAACTGGATCTGCAGAGAATTACACTCAATTCCCTACGAAGACTCCAACAACAGGTATAATAATATGATGTATGTATAATATGAGTGAACACTATAATTTTCCTCATGATTTCCTTGCTTGATATTATTCTTGAGCAAAATTTTCCAGTCACTGGGTTAATACAAGCTAAATAAGGAAAAAAGTATACAAAAATTTGTTTTTCCTATTTCCTCTTGCATATATGGAAAAATCTCATCTCAAAACATATGATATTGCAGTTTTGTAGTCTTTTAAACAATTATTTTGTTTTTGGTTTGAAAGACAAGGCTTGTGTGACAAGGCTTTTTTATACTTGACTACGGGGCCTATGCCCCGGGCGGCAAGCTCAGAGGGCGGCAAATTCAAACGGCAAATTTTGCAAACGGTATGGTAAAAATGAATTTAAGGGGGCGGGGGCGCCATTTTTCAGTTATTGCTCCTCTAAAAAAAATTTAAGATCTGAGTCCGCCTGGATATTATCTCTTACTAGCCCTTTTACGTTGTCCATGGGAGAGGATTCAAACATGTCTATAACCATTAACTTTAAACATACATATTTTCTAATGAAGATCTTCTCAATAATCGCCACACCTGGGCTATACTGGACGCAGCTACCCATCTCCTGGATATTGTCTCTTAGCCGCCTCTTTCGTTACCCATGAGAAGAGAGCGAGTGGTGCTACCATTCTATAACATATCCACATTACTATGACCAAAATTTTTATATGTACGTTTTGACTTCCAGGTAGTGGTAGTGTACCGCCACCAGTCAGTGTATGCTACGAATGAGTTCTGGCAGCCTCAGATGATGCCGTCGCCCTGGCCGCAGCAGGACAGCATTGTGGGATTACTGAGTTTCCTACAAAACGTTAAGCGACACCCGGGGATGGGTTTCGTACACCAGGCTGTGCTGACTCCCACTCCGGGGTTCATACTGTTTAGGTAACTATTTAATACTAGTTTATGCCAGTGGATCCGCTCGCTTCGGTCACTTTTACCATGGTAATAAACATAAACGCTTTCTACAATCATAACCCCACACTAGGATTTTCTCCTGTGTCGTGGTGCCATGGACATACAAAGACGAATACACAAACACCCAGACCCAGTACAGAAATCTAAACTCATTCAGATGTCTGTCTGGCCGTGGATCGAATACGGGACTCACGTACGTTTCAGACCGGTATGGTGACCGCTCCGCCGCTAGGGTCGTCACGTGATAATTATCCAAAAATGCAAAATTAAATGAATAAGTAAGCAATAATTTGGATAAACTTCATTAATTAATCAAAAACTTGTATTCCAATATTTTCGTAGACTTATACCACCGTACCGAATAAATTAGCTATAAGTTCTGGAAATCTGTTAAATATAAAAAGGATATAGTCATTATATAAAAAAAAAATATATAAATCAAATCGCTTTTTGATTTATTTATTAACAATTCATGCACCTTTATATCGCTACTGTGATAACAAAAACTAAAAATAATATTTTTAATATATAATAAAGTGATACAGTATTTCATTGTATTACGAGACCATTCACCCTCCGTATGTACGATTCCGATTACTAAATACAAAGTTTTAATCATGTTTTTCACGGAACGTATTAGTAGCCCTTTATGAAGCTCGGCAATAGATATTACACATGTATGTGAAGCAATAATTCTTGTTTTAACTTTCGTAACTTAATATTTAGGTACTACTTATTTTCTCGTCATATATGACAAGTACGTAAGCCTAAGGGCTCTTGCGTAAAAAACACGATTTGCTTGCAATATGCTTGAGGAGTCGGTAACAGCAATGACTATGTAACAAGGAATAACCTTTCTATTTCTTAAAGGAAAAACCTCTTTCGCTGACCTAATATATTGTTAAGACCGATATGTAAATAAATAGCAGATTAATACCTATAATGGGTAATTATCGTAGCAGTCATATAATCTTTGGACTTTGTAGTTTGTACCTAGCATTTGAATAGTTGATGCGGGCAGGATAGTAATACCAAATAGAGAAGAAGTACAGCAGTTGATCACAGAAGTGTCGCTACGCCTGAAGACTTGAAGATGAAACGCCTCATTGTATTAAGGCACTTAGGTATGTACCTTTATACAATATACAAACAGAAACACAACAAAACAGTGCTGCTAGAAATAAGAAATAGGCAAAAACATCAACATTAGACGTGCGTGGTTGAGATTTGGATCTGTAACGTGGAGAGGGATTGCTTATCCATAGACTTTACTGTTTGCAGAGTTCTTTCACAATCAAAATCGTTCAGTATAGTAGGTACAATAATAGACCAAACCTCTGACCTTAAGATTTAAATAAATATTTTATATGTGATATAATGTAATGTATTTTTCAACCCCTTAGTAGTCAATAGGTTATATAGATTATGAAGTTAAACAAACGTATTGCCTGCTACACGTAAGTTAGATAGAGAGATACTGATAAACAGAAAAACTATTTCTAATATCAAATGTAGTAAAAGTAATAAAATTTCCAATATTATACATGTAACGTTAAGCAAAGTAATGTCAATATTTAGAAGTTATATAGTCCACATTCTTATCAATAATCGTATCCGTGATATGTTCCGATTGCAAACAAAAGTCGTTTAAATTTAAATATTCACAGCTATCCTTCTTTAGTTCTTAGATTGAAAAAAAGCAGGAAAATGAATTATTATAATTAAAATGTATTATAATAGTAATTGCCCGTTACTAAAATAAATATCAGCGTATACATTGCATATTAGTTAAATAAGAAAGTATAGAAAACTTAGAATAATAAGTTATACTTAATAGAAATTTGCATGTTTTTTTAACTTTTGTCAGTCTACTTATCTGTTTGAAATGGTATCAAACCAAAAGTACTGGATTTCATTAAAAGGGGTAGAAAATAAATTTAAATTCCAGATATATGAGTGATATTTAGCTTTATTTCATGAATATAGATTTACTCTGTTAAAAGCTACTCTATCAATTTAAGGTTATGTTACATTTCTACAAGCGCGGGTGAAACCGAGGAGCATTACTAGTATAGACTAAGACTTATAAAAGAAGCTACAAATTAAAAACATCGTATAAGTTTTTCACAGCTTGCCTATATACTTATACGCTACGAGTGAGCTGTCAAATTCTCTTAAGACTTAAATCTAACATTTACTGGCTAGATAGAAAATAGTCTCTCACCCGTAAATCCATAGCATGGCAGTCACTAAACACGCACGTTCACCACAATATATAAACAATACAAGGCGTTATCGGTTTGCGAGAGAGTTGATAACGAGAATGCCCCAGGATGGTCTGCGCTCGACTGTCGCACCCACTCACCGCGGGGTCCAGGCGCAAAGAAAGTCATATAACATACATGCGCCCGCGCTGCATACACGATTGCTTATCCATTGCCAAACAATGCTATTTTTAAACTACATAATAGTTTTGTTATTTCTTGTTTTTTTCAAAATAAAATTCTTTATCTATCGCTAATGAGCTTGTGGTGTTTTGTTGAACGCCTTATTAATATTCCAGAACAATAAATTACTATTAATTAATAATCAATTTAGATATTTTCTTCACATCCTCTAACAACGGCTCCGCTACGATATAATGGTTTAAAAACAGTAATATGAAATTCGATCCAAATCCTAAAGTCCAGTTTCGTATACCGATCGCATTTAAGTTTTAGGCTTATCGAAGACATTCGCCTATTAAAATTAATTATCGCCTTTGAATAGGAGGAAAAATATTCCTAAATAAATAAATTATTGTGTAGAACAAATTATTTTAGTGTTTTTATTCGTAAGCCTATATTTTGAAAAGAATATAGCTCATGTAACTTCCGCAATTAAGACGAATCCAACGACACCTCATGCGCTAAAATCTGACAAACCGTTTGGGATATACAGCCAAGAGCCAAGCGACCTAAAACTGGATATACCTACACGTATACGTTTAACAACCCTTTTAGCACATCCGGGTAATAAAAACAATATAGAAACTATCAACTCTACCAAACCGCATTTGGCTCTCTGATGGTGGACTATATCCTAAACACTGCTCGGTACGGATCTCCCTCCAAAAAAAAAAGGCGCATTCTACACTCATAGCCCCACACTAGGATTTGTTCCTGTGTCGTGGGTGCCATGGACACACAAAGACGAATACACAAACACCCAGACCCAGGACAGAATCTAAACTCATCATTCAGGTGTCTGGTCTGGCCGGGAATCGAACCCGGAACATGTCAGACCGGTATGGTAACCGCTCCGCCACGCGGGTCGTCATCCCTCCGTCCCTCCAAAAGTATGAATGATCACGAAATATATAAGCCTGCATAACATAACATATTAGCCTGCTAACAATAATAACTATCTAACGAAGATAGGTAGGTAGGATAGATAGGTACCTACCTAGTTAACTTTAATCGCGTATAATCATATTTACTTGGATTTAATTATATTTCCGTCACTATATCCGTATTTAAGTACCTACACTGTGTCTAATAATAAATGACATTATAAGTACAAACAGATTACTGATTTAGATTTAGCTCTTGTATCTTGTGAAATTATTATAGACTAACTCAAATTTTCATTTCTCTATCGGTTTGTCATTTTATTAGATGACATGAGTTTCCTCAAAAAAGGTGCGACAAGAGCTCTCCTTCACAGCCGGCGTTGCATTGGCGACTCCTCTGGTGTTGCAAATGTCCATAGGCGACGGTGACTACTATCCATCAGGTAGCCCGCCTGCTTATCGTTTGGCTATGTTAAAAAAAGTTTGAATATTCGACCAGTTGCATAAAAATTACCATATGGGAAATATGCATTTTCGTCTTCATATTTTCATTGATAACAATAAAATTTATCAATAACTCCTAAATAAGAAATGTCGGTTAACATACAAAAGAGAAAAAGGTCTCTATATACATATAGATTACGTATTAAATTCTTATGTTACCGAAAAAATGGTGCGGTAACCTAAAAATTTTAAGATAAAAGCGTCATTATCTGCGAATTTGTTATCTAATAAACAATGCTTACCTAGTTTGTTTAAAAATCTCTACGCTCAACTTCAATTTATAATTGCACTATAACATACATTACAATTAATTTGTTAAAAAGAGTAACAAAACAGTACATGCATTTACGACCATAAGAAACTATTTTTGAAGGTGGTAGTATCCTTTGTGGTTAACTTTAGGGGCACGAACCACCAACACAACTATTTGGCCTAATAACCGGATTAAACGGTACTAAGTATTCTGGTTTAAATGGTATCGTTAGGGACAGATACTTTCCGAGGCCTTCCAGCTTAGTAGTCAGTAAGCTACTTCTAAATTCCAAAAAAGAATCGTTATTTTTTATTTTTACATACGCAAATCATAATAAAATATCTGATGAAGATGGCATTAACTTCAGACACATGGCAAGTTGACAAAATGTTGAAGTCAAATTAAGTAAATAATAATGAAATGTATACAAAAAGGATTTAACATTTGTATACAGTGTAGGTATGCGAAAACGCCCCAATACGTAGCCACAGTTAAAATTTAAGTATATAGTTACCTAACTAAGGATTGAACCTGGAACCATTGGCATCATTGGACTACACCGTACATCCGTTATATTTTCTGATATCACGATTCAAACGCTTGTCTGACACTACCAAGTGACATTTTACAAACGATATTAACAATATTAATGGACTGCGTGAATATTAAAAGGAGAGAAACATCTGGATGGAAACTAGTACGCAACAAGAGCCGAGACAAGACAGTTATCACGCCCAGTAATTTATGCGGTGCTACGTAGTCGTACAAAGCACGTTCCCGCTTTCTCCGGTTATCATTTAGGGGTTAACGGTTTTTGCATGGAAAACTACTAGCTCGAATCGACTGCGGCGAATAAAACAATGTCACATTTTATCTATAAATAGCGGATCGTACGATGCAGCGGCGCGGACGCAGGTGGGCGGGCGGCTGCGCGAAAAATTGGCACACCCATATTAACGTTCGGTCAGTTTTGCGTCTAATGCAGCTAAAATTGTACGCCCCCAATAAAGCGCATCCTATTCCCACTTCATCACGTCTTCGTTCATCAGATTAATGGTATCTTCATTCAAGAGATTATTTATCATATATCAGTATGTGTACATACATACATACGTATATCAAAATGAGAAGAGCGTTGAAATAAAATAGTAGTAGGTAAAATTATTGATTGTTATTTTGATTTTACTACGAATCGGATGACACCTCAACCATCAGTCTGGGACCCGTCGTCATGTTTACTACTTATTAATATTAAACTAATTTTTCGAGAGTACCTTAATTACGATGAGACGCCCAACTTCTTCCCTGATAACTATGTTTGCTAAATAAGGTAGCAGGGACACAATATATTAATTTGACGATTCTCAAAAAAATTATTCCTAACCGGTTCTTTTTTGATAAATATTAAGATATATATCTAAGATATTGGAAAAATATTTGTCCTACAAAATGTATGGTTTTATCAAAACTATCTTTTTACAACATCGTGACAATAACGAGGTCATGAAAATACTTTCCGTTATATATATTTCCATGAAATTACTATCCAGCTGATTTTTTTTTCTGTTGCTTACATAACATTATTAAAATTTAATGGCCCCGTTGTCCTACAAATCACGTGGTACGTTGTCCCAGTCCTACGACCAAAAGTTGTAGTACAAATACCTGATGTAAAAATAATTATTATCAAGCTGAATCTTCTGCTGAAGTTCCTGTACGAAAATTCTCGGTCGTGGTTTCTAAAGGGGGTAGCAGGGATAGAATATGTTGATTTAAGGATTCTTAAAAAAAATACTTACTTGGCTTTTATTCTTATGTTATTAAAATTATGTAAGCAACAGAAAAACAACATTGATGATTAGTAATTAGTTATTTTGTGCTTGTCATCATAAATTCATTACTGTAGGTACACTGTTGGGTACAAGCTTCATTATAGAATGAGACGTATTTCACTAGGATCATGAACGTCTTAGTGCTACTAATAATTCCCTGATATAATTAATAAATCTGTGACATTGTGTTATTTTGATACAAGACTTTGCATATATTATATGTGGAGCCGAAACGGTGGAGTTTGATAATAATTCATTAAAAGGAGAATCAGTTTTACAAGGTTTATATTTTTGTATGTTTGGATAAGGATCATTTTATATTTTATAATTTTGACAAATCTACTTCACGATCATAATATTCCTTCAAAAGATTCTGATCCATTACGGCTTCGTCGCAGTACCTAATTTTTCTTATTAAATCTTTTTTTAACTCTTCGATATCTTTTTCTAACATATTCTTGAATGCTACAGTGCCGATCATGTTTGCAAAGAACTTTCGATTATTTGTAAATTTAGGAGAGTAACCAACCGTGGTTTTTGACGGGTAGTTAATATAACTGTGTATGTTATTTGATACAAATCTGAAATAAAAATAATTAACTTTTCAAAATGCGAAGTAATTATTATATTTAGATATTTAATTTCAAGACTTACTTTTGATTAGGCATTGTTGTTTTAAAACATACATCGAAAATATTATAAAATTGTTCTGCTGTTTCCGCGGCTATAGTTTTGGCTTCATTATATCTGTAACGTAGCAAATAATAAATAACATAGAATAAATACTGCTCATATCCATTTCTATACTTCAAGTATGTTCTTAGTCCTCTGAATTGGACTCCAAACTTTCAAATCTTAAAAAAGAATTAAAAACTCATAGATAATAATGTTATGTTTAGTCTTCTTTAAAGCTATTATTTAACTTACAATTTTTGTATGTAAGAATGTAAGGATGTATGTTTTGGTCAAATTTTGCAAGCTGAATGTAACCCACTTATCAGTGTCCGATTGAGCTAAAATATACATATAGTTTGGTGACAATGTAGAATAAATATTATTGTCAATTGAAAATGGCCGCCGGAACAAAATCGTGGATTAGATATTTGCGTACAATTCACCATATATAGGTGTTGATTTGGGTGTTGAAATGAAAGGTATTAATTTGAAGAATACAATACACTACAAAAAGCAAATTCAAGATGGGCCACCACACAACAACGGAAGATGACATATTTTTGTACCACCCCCCTAATATCGGTATCAAATGAAGCGGCTCAACTTGTAGAATATTATACACTAAAAAAAAACCAAGATGGCGGATAGAGCAGTAAAAAAGTGAAAATTACATATTTTTCTCAACCTACCCAAAATGGGTATCACATAAAAGGGCTTTACTTGTGGACATCCAAGATGGCAGCCATCATGGGCATTTATATATTTTTATACAACCATTTCAATGTGTTAAGTTAATTAATATTAAGATATATATACTTTTTGTAAACAAGCTTTTATTTAAATGCATTGAAGAGTAAAATATAAAGTAGTCAAATCCAACATTTTGTTCATTGTACAATTTTATGTCATATAAAAGCTAGATTTTGCAGATTACATTTATTATTGCAGATCAGTACAAATTATTTTGGTCCAGTCAATTAAGGTCCTATGTTGCTGTGTTTTCGCGTCACAGTGGATTGAGAATGCTTAAAAAATTAGGACAACAAATCATTTGCACATGTATGCCTCTGCGGTACATGGTTCTCGTCAATCGTCTTGGAAAGGAAGAAATTCGAAAAGCTAGACAGTAAAGGCACTGCATTATCATGAGACGGAGTTATAAAAATGTTAAAAAAAACGCTCTTTACTAGGTCATTTGCACACGCTTCTCATTGCGCCCATTCAATTCATTATGATTCTCCGGACAACTGTTCAAAGGAAAGCGGGTTTTGCATGCGATTAACTTATCAATATCAAATCCTTTATCGTATCCTTCCTATAGATGAAATTAATTATTTTTAATAATATTCAGGAGGCATAGAGTTTTGTACTTGTAGCGTCCGGATAAAAAAATAGTCTGCCTCTGGAATATCAGAGGTCTGAACGTCTGCCTTATCAATTTCTTTGATTTTCGTGAGAAATCCAAACATCAGTCGAAGAGTGCATGCGCACACATGTGCGCATAATATAGCACACTTGTTTTTTACATTTTCGAAGCGCTGCCAATAGAAAACGCAGAGGCAGCATGATGGTAGAATATTTTTCCATGGTCCTTCTCATTGTTTTTAATCGAACAATTCAAGTGTGCCAAGTGAGCACATTATACATAGTTTTTTAAATCATAAAAATAACTTACTACCACAGTCTTAGCCCTGGATTGCCTTTTCTTTTTTCATGATGACTGTGATCATCAGCCTCAGAGGTAGACTTGTGCGCATAATATAGGACACCATATTTTTTATCATTTTCAAACCGCTGTCAATTGACAACACTGTTCCACTATGGTGGCAGACGAAGTCCTTAATATTTCTTAGAGTATAATTATGGCTATTAATAACATCTGCCATGTGTGCTGATTATATAGAGATTATGGCGAGCATAACTAGCTCCCTAACCATTTGGTGTGTTGCAAATCTGAAAGACTTACACGTTGGTATTCATAGACGGATGATATATAGTTAGTTAAATTGAAACTGGCATTAATCAAATAACTACGGGTTTAGCCGTCATCCTTCATCCCCTACGTATGCATGAAGGCCATCTTTAGGTTCGCGTGTTTCAGCTGAATGATTACAAAATGAAATAAATAGTAGTAAATTCAGGCTTTTAAATGTTATGTGTTAAATGGGGATATAATCTTACATTAATATGTAATTCTTTTTGAATAAATAGTTCATATAAACAGCATAACATGGTTTATAGAATCTTTCGACACTGCCGTAAAACACTTGTCTGTTGTTGGCATTTATTGCTTCACTTAAGTTATTCCAGATTCTTTGTCGCGCAGAGTAGAAGCAGAAGGTATAGTCAATACAATGATACAAACTATTTATTCAGAAAGAAATCCGATTTTAACAACAGGGGTGACATTTCTTTTGCACATAAATAGAATACGCACTTTTCCTCAAAATAATCATCGCACAAGAATGTCCTTTGAAAAACTAATACAACTATGAAACGTAATATGTAACTTAACAACATATTTCACTTTATGTTCTAGATTATGTTTTTACGCTCATAGTTCTTAAGTCAATTACATTTTATGAACAAAACAATAAAATTTGAAGCCAATCCGAAATATATTTTATAACATAAATATGTTCAAAACTTTATAGGTTTAATCCACTTTGGCATAAAAAATATTTTAAACGGATGGTTATGCCTTTGACCTACTTTTTTAATATAATTTGGAAGTAGCAACCGAGCATGCAGACCGCCGGATAAGTGTATGTCCCTTACCACAGTTTTGGAAAAGTGTGGATGCCGGCTGACGTGTGGCGTCGCATCCGTGACGTATTGACGTATGGTAGAAGAAGTGGCGTAGCGTTCAGACGACGCGCCCCGGGCGGAAAATTTTCCTTTTTCTTATTTTTTTGATCGTCGATTTAGGTTTTCATTTTATTTCGCCGACCACAATTTCTAAATAGGTGGGTGGTGAATTCAACTTCGCCCCGGGCTGCGTGAATCCACACTATGCCCTTGGGTAGTATCCTTGTTCTGTGTGTAAGTTACAAACGTCTATGGCTGATAGTCACTATTTCTGCTCTGCATGCTCATTTGATTCAATCTTATACATGAAAAATAAATACGTGGGCATAAACTAACAGGTGACTAGTTACTTAAAATTTGGTCATGCACTATCTCATTTTGTCAGAAGGTAGATAATGAAGTGAAATCAAAATCGATTATCGTCTTAAACATGACTAGTTCAGATATTAATATATCAATAAACACTTGATGGATTAATCAAAGATTACGTAGACAAGATTTAATTTCTTTAACAAAATAATGATAACATGAAAATTGGCAAACTACGAGAGGAATGCATAGAGGGTTCAGTACTACCAAATTTTAATTTTCTTTTTGTTTTAGTATTTATTATATTAGCTTCATGCATTGTGAAAATGAAAAATACCTATTACTATTCAGGAGAATTTCTGTGCACATTCCATATGTGTGACAGTTGAAGAGAAAGAGTCCTTGAGAGACAGTTCACAGTTCTTAGAAATAGGGTTCTGTTTCTATCTTTTGCGTACAGAACCCTATAAGGTTTACATTTTGAAATGTCATTTGAAATGAATTTCCGGTTGCGTCTACGTTATCATCAGGGGTGCTCAATTGGAACATTGGCCCGATAATAAATTTATTCCCTCGAACCACATCCGACTCTCTCCCACAACACCGCCCTCTGCCTATAAGTACACATTTACATTCCAAATTCGGATATCGAGTTCCTTCAGCAACGACTTACAGTTGGAGGTGGTATATTTATTTAATATCCATATACGTATGTTATTAGGATTATGTTGTACCTACTAGGGTGTACATTGAAAACTTGCCGTGCCAAAAAGATTAAGGTCGGTTCGGATCGAGTAAATTAGTCTACATTCAACTTCTAATAAGATTTCACGTCAGGTTGGTCACACAAGTATTGCTAACTCAGAATATGAGTTTAGAAATTTTCTTGTATTATTGTCTGTTTTAAATGTAATAAGTAGTTTTTAAATAACATGGTGAGATCTTCCTTGTTCTGTGTTTCTTATTTCTGCACCGATTAATTAAGCTATCATTAAAAATAAGCGTATTAATATACATTCATATGAGAACGATAGTCCGTCCGCCCGTCTACCCATTAATGTCCCACTGCTGGGCACGGGTCTTCTCTCAGATTGGGTGAGTTTCAGGCCATAGTCTACCGCGCTGGCCAAGTGCGAATTGGTAGACTACACACACTTTTGAGAACTTTTTTTAAATAACTCTCAGGTGTGTAAGTTTCCTTACGATGTTTTCCTTCACCGTAGATCAGTTACTTCTAATACGCACATAATTTTAGAAAAATCAGTGATGCGTGCCTAGGATTCGAACCTCGGGCCCTCAACCCCAGACAGGCGGAGTTTCAACTACTCGGCTATCATGGCTCGGGAACAATACTCAATAGTAATTAATGAAGGTTCCGCACGTGCTATGAGACAAGTGTCCGAAATCTGCCATTTGCACATGGATCTGCTATATGACAGCGTTAATTGCGATACGATTAAGTATATATTTATGAACAAAGATCTAAGTAAGGTTTTTTTTTCAATGAAGATTAAATATTTTTGATTGCGTACGCTTTTTTCTTATAATGTGTAGCTATAAAATTCATTAAGTTTATTCAATGAAATACTATTTATATAATAGAATAATACCGTAAAGTGGCAAAGGAGTATGCAGTCTAGTTGAGGGTCAATGGTCACATGAAACATGTTATACTGAATTTAGTCAAGTTTTCTCGTGTCAGTTTCTTGTAAGATATTAAGCCGAGAGCCCCCCTTCCTCTACATGAGATTGGATGAGGTTCGAGCCGACTTCCCTCTACTCCTAAATGTCTCACGCAAATAATGTCACCTAATCCCAAAGACATAAATCCATGATGTTCTAACGGTAGTCTGCTACAGCTTGCTTTTTCGGACTAAGTTGGAACGCGAATGTACCTAAGCCTTTCTTTCTTACCACACAAGTTAAATAAATACGTTACAATACCTACAACTAATCGTCCGAATGTCAATCCAATATACTTTCATACATTAATGTTTTTCATCTATTTTTAGTGGTCGATGTATAGAGTTGTATATGGTTCGTGGTGTTGTATATAACGTGAACACACTTTATTAGCCGTCTTGTACGAAACTCGTTACACCTTCTTGAACACCGGTTATGAATGCGTTTCCTATGTTTCCTGCGTTGAACCGCCTTTTCTATTAAATTTGGGTTCCAATTTACAGGATGTACCATCCACAGACCGTAGTTGAGATAGGTATAGGTGTTTTATTTTTTTTAGTTTACTTTTAATTGTATCACTTTGAATTAAGAATCGATAATAGATATCGAGTAATTAGTGTTTTGCATTAATTATTTACCTATTTTATTTATAATTTTAATTTTTTCAAAAGTTACTAGTAACTTTTGAAAAAATTACGTAATAAACCGCTACGTAATTACGTAGTAAACCTAGGTTTTTACATCATTTTGAAATAGCAAACGCTCGTTTGCTATTTCAAATACAGACAGACAGTCCACCTACCTAAGTCCGTTTATAGCATTGTAATAAGTTCGCAGTACATACCCACCAGTGGCGTAACTATACCGTTCGAGGCCCGTGGCAAATTTATCGGATGGGCCCCTCCCCCCAATTTAAAAAAAATGAACCAACAATAATAATATTTTTTTATTTTATAATACTTATT